>JAJHSJ010000451.1:0-34503 GCA_021015155.1 Magnolia officinalis | reverse complement strand
GTGTAACCTGTGAATAAATTCATGGTGGGCCTTTGGAAAGTTTCAACGGTGGGCATCTTGTGTCTGCTTTCTTTGATGTGGTCCACTTGAGCTTTAGATCTGCCTCATTTTTTAGCTCATGCTCAAACTGATCCCACCAAATGGATGGACGGTGTGGATATAACACATACATTATAGTGGGGCCCACAGAACTTGGTGATGTCAAACACTGGTTGAACAATCAAAAGCTTGTTTGTGAAATAGTACAATTGTTTATTCTTTTTTCATTTATAACTGTCCAAGAATGTTAACCAATCCTATGGTAAGATACGTTAAAAGTGATATATATATAGATATATATATATATATATATATATATATATATATATATATATATATTTAATTTTAAAACAAAAAAAAAACAATTATACTTAAATCCGTATGTGCATATATACGAGACTGGCAAAGTAAGCCCAAGTATACAATTTTTTAAGTAAGTTAAGTGCATAGGTAGTTACGTACCGTCCATCACTACCTGCCAAAGTATCTTTTTTTCCTCTCATTAAGATACTTGCCCTGCAGACCAAGAATGTGGTGGCCCACCAAATGAGCGATCAGCTTCATTTTAATTACAGAGATAAGGTAGCATCATGTCTCTGTCCCGTATGGAATTGATAGTCCATATACTTCCAAGTAACAGCTTGCGTGAAGACCAGAGAGGTTGCTTTGTACCTAAGAGTCCTTACTCAGACTTCTTCGCCCACAAGATAAAGCGATATTAGTTTTGCATGCAGTAAGGAGACGTAGAATAGTTTTATTAGTTTCGCTAAGCCCACATTCGTCCAATAAAGCTAATGAACATGCCACACGTGTCACATGACATTATAGATTTGAGATCCAGTCCATCAATCACAATAGCACCACTGTATTGATGCCTAATCCCAAGAATCAGATAGATCAACTGGTTAGGTGGGCCACAATATGTAAAACAAACATACAGCTCTGGAAAAACTTGACTGATGTTTTCTAACCCGTCCATCGGTTTCAAATATTGGGACCCACATGCTGAGAATCGTTGGTTTGGTTTACAACATAGATGGGTCATGATCCCAGTGTGGTAGCCATATGATCAGTGGGGTCGATTAAAAAGATGAGTAGAGTCCAAATTAATACCCTGCACTCAAAAAAAAAAAAAATAAATAAAGAGTTTTCCACGTAGAACCTCTAACCATGAGGGCCCACGAGATTAACGCTCCATTTCTGGCTTTTGTACGTTGACCCTTACATGCTTGAAAGTAACAGCTTGCTTGAAGGTAAGGACGCTACCAATGTAAAAGGAAAGTGCCTAGGCTACTTCGCCTGTGATTCTAAGCGTTCTTGTCTGGGTTCATGCACTACTGGACCGGCAATAACTAAGGTCAATGCCTTTCTGTAATCTGGATAATGATCTTGCACACCGGCATTAAAAATATCATCTAACGTTGAAAACCTAGAATTGAGAAATAGATCTCCTCCAGCAACTGAACTGGTGGCCCACCCCTCCCTTTTGATAATCATTGTTCAGGCATGGGATGCACCTGGTCATGTGAATTGGCCGTTATAAAATATTAATTTTATAAAATATATTTTAAATAAAATAAAGTATAATATAGTATATATTAAAAATGTTTGTAAAAAGTATTTTTATGGAGTTTTTGAATAGTCCCACATGGGAAAAGGAAGAGAAGATTTTTTGGTTTAAATGAAAAGTGTGGAGTACCTTATTATTTGCCTACCTAGTCCATGGACCATAGAACTTGCGCCGGAACACCCGCGTGCTCGGGCACGAGTTCGGTGCGAGGGCGTGGGCATGTGAGGTGATGTGGCTGTAGAGGCGCTAGTCGCACACTTTGCACTTCGCACGTCCGCTCGCTCCTTCGCGACCTTACGCAAACCGGAGCGAGACGTGGCTAGTTGGATGAGAGAGAGACTAGATGACTGAGAGAGAAGTCCTTCAGTATATATAGAGGGGCTGAATATAACTGTTGCAGCAGATATGTAACAGCTATGCAATTAAGTGCAGAACCATACTGTAAATGCTGCATGGCTAGCCCAACAGCTAAAAAACGGATAGCCAGCTCTCACAACAATCAGCATGCAACTGCTGTTATGATCCATGCACAACGGTTAGAAAACGGCTAGTTTTCCAATAACTAGAATTGGCTTAATGAGAATTATTTCCCTGGACCATAACTCCCAGCCACCAATGCCTATATAAATAGGGCTAGATGGGTTTCCAAATCATCTCTCAACCCACTCCAGCAAACCCATAGTAACTGAGCCATAGCTACTCATCTCCTATACTCGAGCAAGACAGTAAGGTTGAACCATTGCCTGAAGATTAGACTAGCGGTGTGGTTTAGAATGGTTCAACTGAACTAGTAGCTAAAGAACAGACCAGCGTAGTGCTCTAAATCACAAATCTTCTTCTCTCGTTTCCTTCTGGGATTTTTTCTTTTTCTGTATTTCTATCAGACTATGTAACAGAGTTCAGTAGTGGGCCTTCGTGTTTGCTGGACGAAGACCCATATCAGGCTCGTTGTATCCTAGAAGCAGTTTGCCTGTACTTTTTAGCATACTCAATTCACTTTAGTAAGGGCAAATAACGCTTTAAGGACAACGTCACAGACATACTTCAGCCTGTCCTTATTTTAGATCAACTTGGATTTTCGGATTGTCGGTTTTCATAGTTTACAGAAAAAAATACTATTTTGTATAAAAAAAATTTCAACAATCTTAAAGCGTTATTTTGATGGAAGCCGAAAGTGTATCATCCATCAAGTTGATGAATCAGGATTTGATTCGTCTTAATCGGTTCGATGAAACCAATTTTACAAGATGACAAGACAAGCTCAAATTTCTTTTGACGGCCCTAAAGATCTATTACATTTTAGATCCAACTCTACAACCACTACCTGAAGCATCCGAAAAAGACACACCTGAACAGGTGGTTGCTCGCACCAAACGAGCTGAAGACGAACTTTTATGTCGTGGACATATTCTGAATGCGCTCTCCGACCGACTGTACGATCTGTACACACAAACTTCATCAGTAAAAGAAATCTGGACCGCTCTGGACTTCAAGTACAAGGCTAAAGAAGAAGATACCAACAAGTTTCTGATTGCCAAGTATTTCGACTTTAACATGCCAGATAACAAACCGTTGTTACCCCAAATCAAATAACTACAACTAATAGTAAACAAAATCAAAGTCATATAGATTGATCTTCCTAAATCATTACAAGTCGAGGCTATAATCGCTAAATTGTCACTGATGTGGAAAGACTATAGAAAGAAGTTGCTGCATAAGACTGAAGACTACACACTAGAACAAATCCAGAAACATCTTCGAATTGAGGAAGAATCCCGCAATCGCGATAAAAAGAATGACAACGGGAATTTTTCGTCCAAGGTACACGTAGTTGAAAATACTAATAACAAGAATCCCAAGAAGAAAGATTCCCAGAAACCCAATAAAGGAAAATTCAAGAAAAACGCCCAAAAGAAGAGCGGAAAGTTCAAAGGTTCATGCTATGTTTGTAGGAAAAACGGGCACTGAGCTCGAGTATGTCGACATTACAAGTCTAAAAAAGAGACGTGTACAGTAGAAGAAGGCGATATCGTGGCCATGATCACTGAGGTGAATATTATCCAAGGAAAAGTTCATGGTTGGTGGTATGATACTGCTGCTACCGTACATGTGTGCTACGATATATCAACCTTCAAAACCTTTGAGGAATTGACCAATGATCAAGAGGTCCAAATGGGTAATGAAGTCCGATCAAAGGTTGTTGGCAAAGGAACCGTCGAAGTAATATTCACTTCTGGAAAGAAAGTGATTCTGACAAATGTCCTGCATGTCCCAGACATAAGGTGAAACTTAGTTTCTAAGGACCTTCTGGGTAAATCAAGAATAAGGGTGGTATACGAGTTAGGAAAAGTTATTCTGTCTAAGAATGAGAACTTTGTCAGAAATGGATATGCTTGAAACGGTATGGTTAAGTTTTCTTTGAATGAAAGTAGCACTTCTACTTATATGATTGAATCTGTTGAACTGTGGCATGATAGACTAGCCCATATAGGGTATAGTACCTTGAAGTTCATGGTTAAGAATAGTTTAATCTCATACACAGAAAATGAAACCGATAAGTGTGAAGTGTGCATACGATCTAGATTGACGAAAAAACCTTTTTCAAGTGTTGAGAGATCGTCTCAAGTATTAGATTGTGCACAGTGATATTTGTGAGTTAAAAGACATTCTTACTCGTGGAGGCAAAATGTATTTCATAACCTTTATTGATGATTACTCTAGATATATGTATGTGTACATATTAAAGAGCAAAGACGAAGCATTGAACATATTTAAAATATATAAAGCAGAAGTAGAAAATCAACTAAACAAGAAGATAAAAATTCTCCATAGTGATAGAGGAGGAGAATACTTCTCTAATGAGTTCGATAACTTCTGTGAAGAACATGGACTAATTCATCAATGTACTGCACCATACACACCTCAACAAAACGGAATAGCTGAAAGGAAGAATAAAACATTAGTAGAAATGGTCAACTCAATGCTAATCAGAACAAAATTGTCACTAAGTCTATGGGGTGAGGCACTGCTTGCAGTGTGTCATATATTAGACAGAATTCCATCTAAAAAATATATAAAATATCTCCATATGAAACATGGAGAGGTAGAAAACCTAACCTAGGATATCTAAAAGTGTGGGGGTGTCTTGCGTATTGCAGAACCTCTGATCTAAAAAGAACAAAGTTAGGACCCGGATCTATTAAGTGCGCCTTCGTAGGGTATGCACAAAATAGTAAAGCTTATAGACTTCTAGATCTAGAGTCTAATATTATAATAAAATCAAGAGATGTTGAGTTTTTTGAGAACTCACTATCCTTGAAGTCAATGGATAATTAAGTATAAACTCCTGATAGATAACTAGATAGTACAGCTCCACAAGTAGTGGAAGCTCCTGTTGAACCTCATAGGAGTCAAAGGACAAGAATAGAGAAAAGTCTAGGAGATGACTATATAGACTCTTAACACGTCTTTTTCCATATTATAGAAGAAGATAAAGAAAATATTATAAGAAAAATACCTATAGTAATGACTATAGAAGATGATCCTAAAAGATATAAAGATGTTGTATCCTCTAGAGACTCAGCTTTCTGGAAAGAATCTATAAACGATGAAATTGAATCTATAACGTCAAATCAAACATGGGAACTAATTAACTTACTTCCAGGTTCTAGACTTATAGGTTGCAGGTGGGTATTTAGAAAGAAATATCACACTAATGGGGCTACCTAAACATTTAAAGCTCGACTAGTAGCTAAGGGTTTTAAACAAAAAGAATGGATAAATTATTTTGACACATATTCACCTGTAGTTAAGATAACATCCATTAGGATATTATTTGCGCTAGCTTCCATACGTCATCTTCGCATTCACCAAATGGATGTAAAGACCACATTTCTGAACGGTGACCTGAATGAGGAGGTGTACATGGAACAATCTGAAGAATTCGTTCTACCAGGAAATGAAAACAAAGTATGTAAATTAATAAAATCTTTATATGGAATAAAACAAGCACCAAAACAATAGCATGAGAAGTTTGATTCCAAAATACTATCTCATGATTTCATACATAATGTAGCTGATAAATGCATATATTATAAAGTAGATGGTAACTGCATAATTATTATTTATCTGTATGTTGATAACATGTTAATAATAAGTAATAAAATTGAAGGTGTAACTGAAACGAAGAAGTTTTTATCTTCCGTATTCAAAATGAAGTATCTTAGACAAGTTGATACCATCATAGGTATCAAAGTTAAAAAAATATGTGGGGGTTATGCTTTGTGTCAATCTCATTATATTGAAAAGATACTAAACAAGTTTAACTATCTAAATATAAAAGAAGCAAAAACCTCATTTGATCCAAGTATTAAGCTAAAAGAGAATAACGGAAGAATAGTTGCATAATTGGAATATGCGAGTGCTATAGGGAATCTTATGTATGCTATGCAATGTACTAGATCTGATATCGCATATGCTGTGAGTAAACTTAGTAAGTTTACTAGTAACCCCAGTACTAAACACTGAAATACAATCAGTAGAGTCATTGGTTACTTTAAAGCAACCAAAGACTTAAGACTATTTTATTCAGAGTTTCCTACCATATTGGAAGGATATACCGATGCCAGATGGATATCAAGTGCAAGGGATAATAAGTCTACTAAAGAGTGGATATTCACCCTAAGAGATGCAGCTGCATCTTGGGGATTTAAGAAACAAACCTGCATAACGCATTCGACTATAGAGTCTGAATTTATAGCCCTGGCTGCAACAGACAAAGAGACTGAGTGGCTAAAGGATCTTCTATTAGAAATTCCTTTCTGTGTAAAGCCTATATCGGCTATGTCACTATATTGTGATAGTGAAGCCACATTAGCTAGGCCTATAGCGGCACATATAATGGTAAGTCTAAACATATAAGTCTTCGACATGATTATGTCAGAAAATTGATTCGAGATGAAATCATTGTTATTTCCGATGTGAAATCAAACACTAACTTAGCAGACCCTTTTACTAAACCTCTACCGAGAGAGGTAGTAAAGGCTTCATCTAGAGGGATGAGGTTGAAACTCTTCAACCAAAGTTCCACAGTGATGGTAACCCAACCTAAAGTCAGAAAATCTCTAATTTCGGGTTTAATGGGTAAGAACAAGTCACTGATATGTAGAAAGTTTTCAACACTAAATTATATATAACCTCATTCATAATAGATAAGTGTTGAGCGTTACGAAAGAGGGTTGAGTCTTAGAACTCTTAATGAAATCCAGTGTAAAGGACAAGTGTCTTAAAGCAACGAAGACACTGGAAGGATTTCACCTATATGAACGTAGAGATGGTGCCGTCTCTCATGAGAATTAGGAGTTTTCTCTCGGGATCGTTCATGAAATAGGATAAGCACATGGTCATTAATTGTGTTAAGCAAGATTATGGGAACTCTAATTAACACAGCGAATATGTGTGTGGTTTCTCTGACTTATTATCTAGAAATAACCGGTTCAACGCTGCGGCTATCAGTCATTTCGATAGAGTTTTGAGAAACTTGCGCTAAAGGAATATTAAAATCGAAAGATATATTTCTTTATGCATATAATCTGATTATTCTGACAGAAATGTTTAATTGAGAAAAATATATTTTTAAAAAATCAGTGGGGGTTTATTATAAAATATTGATAGTATAAAATATATTTTAAATAAAATATAATATGTCACGCCCCAAACTCGAAAAACGGGCTAACAAAATTTTCGATCGCCGAATCCGGCACCGACAACCTCTATAGTGCCCCATTCTCGGATTCCGGGATTCATATGCCAGATTTCGATGTTGGTATCCTACAAGGAGGATTTTCAGTATAATTTTTTTTTTTTTTTTTGTAATGGAGCATAACCACAAGCATAACCAAGTCACAAAACAACAATACTACATATCCTCTATATCAAAAGCTTTAAGTACAATGCGGGAAGGGAAATACAAGATGATCAAAAGGCTCCAAAATAAACATATGTGTGCTCCTGCCTCAGCGCTGCTGCTGTCCAACGCTACCTACACACAACGATCGTGCATAAGCTTACAAAAGCTTAGAGGGTGGTGTAAGTGTGTGTGAATGACAAGTGTCAAGTATATAATATCAAAGTAATATAGAAGTATGCGGGTAAGTCCATGAATGCTATCAGCTATATCAAAACTATGTGATACAAGACATGAATGCTATCGGCCATACCAAGACCATGCGATGTGAGGCCTATGTAGCCAAATGTCATATGCGAGATGCAAAACAAGCATGTCAGTCCTCATCAAGTACTCATATCAGTACAGTTCCTCTCTGGATATCACCGGGGTCTAATACACCTCACACTGACTGCCTTCTCCCTAGCTGTACAGTCAAGCAAGTGGAAGAGACCACACTATCCGCCTGACCAGTAGTCTACCAATACTACTCGGCTTGTCGATAGCGGACTCATTTGCGAGCTGGTCAAACTCAGCCTAACTTATAACCCCCTCACTCAGGCGGATAAGGCTACACCCCCTTCCAACCGACCACGACACAATAGGAGACGCGACCTACTGGTATTCGGCACTCGGGCGCTCGTGTATCCACTCGGTTTAGACGTTGAAGCATCCCCTGATACCAAAAAGGTTATGAAATTTTCACCCAAGGACATTCTAAGTGCCCACAGTGTTAGAGCCAATATTTTCGGTATCCGATATGACCATCCACGATGTATCTGTGGAGGCCACGACCCTGATGTCACTAGGGTGTGCAGTGAATCACGACACACAATGCGAAATGCACGGGTCACACTGTCAGTCATGTAGCAATCTCACGCGTAACACGCGCTCATGTGGGGCACTCCGTCTCATAAAGGAGTCCCATAAATGACTTGGCCCAACAGCTTATACTATGATCAAACATTCCTCATATCAAGAATATATATGATGCGTATGCGCATGAATCATGAAAATGTACTAAGCATGTTCTAAAGTAATGGACTATCCTTACGCCGAAGATGGGCCTAGACGGCTTACACATAACCGGTATGCGTCTATCAATGGGCCCTAGGGAGATTTATAATGCGGACATTAAACCAACATTATTCTACAATGTGGACGTCAAATCAACATTGCTCCTAAGGCATGGCCAGCCATAAAATCATTACACAAACCATGGGAAATCACACATTGCAATGGACCTATATACATCTCATTAGGCCTCGACCCATAGGCCTCAGATACATCAAATGGGCCGCCTCATATGGGCCTTTTATAAATCAAGTGGGCCGCATCAATGGGCCTTATGTACATTGCAATGAGCCATATCCCATGGGCCTTTGAAAACGTCACAATGGGTCTCGTAACATGGGTCTCATATATATCAAAGTGGGCCTCGACAATGGGCCACAAATAAATCGAATGGGCCTAATCACACGGGCCTTATGTATGTCGATGGGCCACTCCAATTGGGCCCCATACACACATCAAATGGGCCACAACCAAATAAGAGTGGTGATAATGATTTCCACCATTAAAATCCTTGGGCTACTAAGTTTGGGGCAAAATATGATATTGGCCTTTCCTTTTAAATTCAGGTATGTGAGGCTTTATAATCAGATTGGATGGGAAATAAATATTATGGTGGGCCTTAGGATTTTAATGGTGGAAATCATTATCACCACTCTTATTTGGTTGTGGCCCATTTGATGTGCGTATGTTCTATCCACACCGTCCCCCAAACTTAGTAGCCCAATATCATATTTCAAACCCATTACTTTCTATAATGTGGTCCACCTATTCCTAGATCTGTCTCATTTTTGAACTCAAGCTTCAAAATGAGCTTTCAAGTGATTAGATGACTTGGATGTAACACATGCATCATGGTGGGGGCTCCACATGAACCATGGATCTGATTCATTCTTTAGCTCATGCCCAAAAATGAGCTTTCAAAGTAGCTGGACAGATTGGATGCAACACATGCATCATGGTGGGGTCCATAAGAAGGCCCACCATCATGTATATTATATATAATATAATACACACACACACACACACACACACACACACACACACACACACACCGTCCAGGGGGACGGTGTGGATAGAACACATAAATCATGGGGGGATTCACCGTCCACCGTCAGTGGACGGTGTGAATATACACATACATCACTGTGGGTCCCACGTGGGGCCCACCACAATGTTTATAAGCCATCCGACCCGTTGATAAGGTCCCACGGACCTGGCCGAATAGAAAAAAATAAATTTCATCTTGATCCAAAACTTCTGTGAACCCAAAAATGGGTTTCAATGGCAGGTGGTTCAGCCCCACTGTTTCCTATGATGTGGGCCACCTGAGCTTTGGATGGGCCTGATTTTTGGAGGGGGCCCACGTCAAGCAGGGGCCCACCTCATGAATGGTTTGGATGTCATACACACATCATGGTGGGGCCCACAGCTGGGGGCCGTGGGACCCTGCTCGTCCGCCCGCCAGCAAGCCGCAGGCACTGCCTGCGCCTCTGACAGCAGCAGCGTCTGCTGCATGTAATGTTATTATTATTTTTTTAAAAAAATGAAATTTCACGATTTTTCATGGTAGGGCCCACATCAAGCGAATCCGACTCACCCAATAGCTTCTACAGTCCATTACCAACCTATCAAGCCCAATATTGGGTATGTTTTGGCGCGTAGAAAGATTCAAGTGACTTTAAATGGTGAAAATCACTGTTTTCTAAGGTATGACCCACTAGAAAGTTGGATCAACTTCAGTTTTCGACTCAACGCCTAAAATGAGCTGGTAAATAGGATGGACGGCGTGGATTGAATCCATTCATCAAGGTGGGGCCTACACAAGCGGTCCACTCAAAAGATTGTATAACCAAGCTAATATTTGTGTTTTCTTTCCACGTCCAGCATCATACACATGCATAAGGTGGGCCTTGATCGGGTGGGCCACCAAATGGATGCGTGGTATTGATAAAACGTACATTAAGGTGGGGTCCATCCAAGTGGGCCACACACTACATTATCACTCAATAAGAATAAAAGAAAGAGAGGGAAAGAGAGAGAGAAGGTAGAGAGATCGAGTGATGGAGGAACCCCGACACTATGGGCCCTCCCTTCCATGTTTACAACATAAATCGTGGGTCCCAATACATATAGGCCCACCGATTCAAAATCAATGGTGGAGATCCTTTCTCCACCAAAATATACGGTCTAGATGACCCTATTTATGCAAAGAAGATAAACATCATGATGGGGTCCATGGAGAATGGCCCCATCATGGAATGATCATGATGATCAAGGTGGTCCATCAGCCACATCTTAGGGTCCCAAGTGAGATCCATACAATCAATCGGTAGGCCTCACTTGGCCCATCATCAAAACATGGAAAGATCTAACCTAATAAGCACCCACCGTCGATCCTCTTGGTCCGTTGGAAAGCCGATCTCCATGTGCTTCACTTTGATGGAGCGAGATGAGGTTTGAATGGCTAGGATGAAGGTTAAAGGGATGGGAAAGTGGGTCACCAAAAATCACTTTTCTCTCACATGGAAGAGCTTGGACGTGTGCACCTCTCTTGCTTGGGATTTGTTGCTTAGAAAATGAGGGAGAGAGAGAGAGGGTTGTAAGGAGATGTGAGAGATGGGTGATGGAGTGATGGATGGGAGAGAGGGATGGGTGTATAAGGACTTTGTTGACTTTAGGGGTAGATGATGTAAGAAGGGTATGGGGTGTGTAAGAAACTTTTGACTTATGGGTTGCTTGGGGATGGGTGTGAGGTGATGGTATACTTGACCCTTGATGGGATTGATTGATTAATGGATGTGACATGTTGTACAGATTCTATTGCAATTTGCAACGCGCGGTGTTTTCCTTGAACTGAACGCAGGCTCACATCTTCTGACCTGGGTATCGGATCGGTATGCGAGTCGCGGCGTTGGAACCGCGGTGACGGTGCGGTTGCAATGGTACAAGTCTTGAATTAAGCCGACTTAATTCTATAGGATATGACTTAGGGTCGATCACAAACGTTGATTATACATCGCAGATTGCCAGAATTCGACAGGAAAGATCGCGAAAGTCAACGGAACAGTACGAACTAGGATACCTGTCTTACGTAATATAATGTATATTAAAAATGTTTGTAAAAAATATTTTTATGGGGTTTTTAAATAGTCTCACATGGGAAAGGGAAGAGAAGATTTTTCGGTTTAAATGAAAAGTGTGGAGTACCTTATTATTTGCCTACCTAGTTCATGGACCATGGAACTTGCGTGTTCCAGTACGCAGCATTGGAACACCCGCGCTCACTCTCGGGCACAGGCACAAGCTCGATCTCGGTCACGGGCTCGGTGCGAGGGCATAGGCATGTGACATAGTGTGGTTGTAGAGGCACTAGTGACGCACTTTGCATTTCGCACGTCTGCATCGTGTTGCAGAGGATCGCTCCTTCGAGACCTTACGTGAACCGGAGCGAGACGTGTGCGAGTCGCGGTGTGACTAAGTGGCTAAGGTGAGTGGCTGGTTGGATGAGAGACTAGAGGACTGAGAGATAAGTTCTTCAGTATATATAAAGGGGCTGAATATGACTGTTGCAACAGATATGTAACGGCTATGCAATTAAGTGCAGAACCATACCGTAACTACTGCATGGCTAGCCCAGCATCTAGAAAACGGCTAGCCAGCTCTCACAACAATCAGCATGCAACTGCTGTTATGAGCAATGCACAACAGTTAGAAAACGACTAGTTTTCCAAAAGCTAGAATTGGCTTAATGGGATTTATTTCCCTGGACCATAACTCACAGCCACCAATGCCTATATAAATAGGCCTGGATGGGTTTCCAAATCATCTCTCAACCCACTCCAGCAGACCCATACTAACTGAGTCATAGCTACTCCTCTCCTATACTCCAATAAGACAGTAAGGTTGAACCATTGCCTGAAGATTAGACCAGCGGTGTGGTCTAGAACGGTTCAACTGAACCAGTAGCTGAAAAACAAACCAGTGCAGTGGTCTAAATCACAAATCTTCTTCTCTCTTTTCCTTCTGGGATTTTTTTCTTTTTCTTTATTTCTGTCAGACTGTGTAACAAAGTTCTAGTAGTGGGCCTTTGTGTTTGCTGAATGAAGACCCACATCAGGCTCGTCGTATCCTATAAGCGGTTTGCCTGTAATCTTTCAGCATACTCAATTCACTTGAGTAGGGGCAAATAACGCTTTTAGGACACCGTCACAAACATGCTTCAGCCTATCCTTATTTCAGATCAACTTGAATTTTCGGATTGACGGTTTTCATAGTTTACAGAAAAAATACTATTCCGTAATTTTATTTTTTCAACATCGTCATGACCATAGTTCTAAAACTCAGTGGGTCGACTTTAAGATTGGCTAAGTCGATGAGATTATGAGCCAAGTCTCATGGAAATTCACTGCCGGGTGTGACTTGCGGCTGGGCCTCACTCCCTAAGTTGATCGGCTCGAAAACTCGGCCAACTCAATGCAACTCGATCGGAATGATTTGATTGAGTTATTGCCCAGTCAGCTAGTTTTTATTTTAAAAATATAAAATGGTTTTTGCCAGAATCAAAAGAATCAAAGAGGTGACCAATCAATCAAGCTGGAATGCTTGATTTTTTATTTTATTTTTTTGGTATTTTTAATATTTTACATATTTCTAGCCATTTTAAAATGCATAAAATAAATAATAAAAAAAACATATGATTATTAAAATATCAAGTGGAGTCAATAAAAGACTCGATTGGATCTGCAAGGCGGCCTGACCCGGTTAGATACTAAGTTTGTTGGAGTTTTCGAGATTGTGAACCGTGGCATGGACATTGTCTCCAGTTGTCCACATTCTCCGCCCTTTGATAGAAAGTCGATTGCGTCCTGCTCCCGAGTCGGTACAAGCAAGGGATCTGTGCGGCCTACATGATGTATGGGTTTCATCCACCCCCATTTATCTATTTTTTTCGGTTCATTTTAGCATATGAACTAAAAAAATAGACAGATCCAAGGCTTGAGTGGAGCATACCACAGTAAGCAGCAGTGATAATAACGTCCACCGTTGAAATTTTCATAAGACCCACCGTAATGTTTATTTGACATTCACATGTTACTAAAGTAACATAGACATGGATGAAGGGAAAATATAAATTTCAGCTTCATCCAAAACTTATATGGCTCCTAAGAAATTTTTAACTTTGGGTGTTCAATCCCCACTGTGTGGTCCACTTGAGCCTCGGATCTGCCTCATTTTTGGGCTCATACCCTGTTATGGTATGAAAAAATGGATGAACCATGTGGATAAAGGGTGCGGCTTCAGTAGATCCCTAAGTGTGGGTCCCATTGTGATGTATATTCCTTACACCCACGTACGCCGTTCATCTGTTTTGAAAGATAATTTTAGGTGGACCATACCACGGGAAGCAGTGGTAATTCAATATCCACCATTAAAAACTACTTGGGGGCATTGGAATGTTTATTTTCGATCCAACCTGTTGATAAGGTCAAGAGGCCCTGGATGAAGGGACTACACCAATATCAGCTTGATTCAAAACTTTTATGGCCCACAAAAAAAAATTAATAATTAATCACACTGCTTCCTGTTGTGTGGTCCAGCTGAGATTTGGATATGCTTCAGGCTCATGTCCTAAAATGAAGTTTAAAAACTGATGGATGGCATGGATGTAAGTAATATAAACCAACGTGGCCCCACATTCATGGATCCACTCACCTCGGTAGATCTGGACCGGTGGATAAAATCCATATATCACGGAGGGCGCGTGCCTGGACTGATTCCGTCCAGCCGGGCAGATCGCAATCCACTTCCCATTTGATAGGTCAAAGTAGCGAATGGTCCACCGTTTGGAAATCCATCTAACCCTTCACCAGATGTTACTGAAATGGGCACAAAATGACAAATGTCAGCAATAAGAAAGGCCCATTTGTTTAAGATAGTCGATTACTAATTTGGATCAGCATAATATATATGTGCCACGTGTAATCCTCTAGATGGAGTGGATTGATCAGCTCGAATGAGATTTGATGGCTGTGATTGGTCCTATTAATAACTTAATATATGCTTGCATAGACTTTTATTCAAAGTTGGTTTGATCGAAAAATATCTTTGGAGGGAGACCAACCTTATTTAAGTTTTACAAAGGAAACAAAAACTTTATTTGTTTGGTGGGAAGGCTGTTGCCGTCCAACGTTTATCTTTGGAGATTTTCTCTCCCCTCGCCATTTGTCGGCTAACCATTGAATTGGGTCCACTAAGTGTGACTTTTGGGTTGTGGCCCATTTGATGAACAGTCTTAAGTATTTTAATCTAAGGGACAAAAACGTTGCCCGAGGTTAGCTGGCGATGGTCTTACCATCTTTCCATCCTTTGATGTAGACATGATTGGTTCATACATCTAGCAGATATTAAACCTGTATTGCGGAATTGACGGATAGCATATGCATTAATATTGAGATTTTATGCCATAACATGAAAATGTATCTGATTGGAAAGATATTTTCAATTTCTGGATGTTAATAAGAATTTCAATTTTTTGCACCTCACATATTTAGGAGAATCTCTTAATGGAACTAGGATTCTCTCTCTTATGCTAGTGAGAAGACCAAGATATATATTTACTGAAAAGATGGCTAAAGAATTTTACCCATCATACTTCTCTCCTCTAGGGTCTCCACACCATAGGTTTTCATATCTGACGTGATAATCGCGTATATGGAATACGGTTCAAGCGTCTGGCCTTAAACTTATTTACAATGATCACAATTGTAGTGGGTCAACCAAATCGCTCAATCTGAATAATTCAATAGTTAAATCTAAACCGATGATCATGTGTAACCCAATTGATAAGAGTCTTACGTCAAATCATTAACAGGAAAAGGATCTGGTCACTACATATCAAAGACAAGTTAGAAAATCATCTCCTCGAGCATTCCAACTTGGTATAGCCGATAATATCTTTGTTGAATGAGATGTTTTTATTTTTTCCTCCCTTCGGGTTAAGCTACTGAAAGGTTGAGTCGCGAGACCCGCTACTAAAGTGACATAGTTTTATGGGCTCCACCATGATGTGTAGCCCAAGTTCCATAGGCTCCACCATGATGTATGTATTGTATCCACACCGTTCATCCATTTAGAGAGATCATTTTAGGGCATTATTGAAAGGATGAAGCAGATCCGAAGCTCGAGTGAACCCCACTATAGAAAACAGTGGCGAGAGTGATGCCCACCATTAAAAAGTTCTAAGGCCCGCAAAAGTTTTCGATCAAGATAATATTTGTGTTTTCCCTTCTTTCATGTCAGTGTTAAGACAAGAACAGGTTGGATCTCAAATAAACATCATGGTGGACCTTCGGGAGGTTTCAACGGTGGGCGTCGCTCTCACCACTGTTTTCTGTGGTGGGGTCCACCCCAACCTTAGATCTGCCTCGTTATTTGGACCATGCCCTAAAATGATCTCTCCAAATGTATGAACGGTGTGGATACAACACATACATCATGGTAGGGCCATCGAACTTGACCACGTCACTTCAATAGCTCAGTGGTGGGGTCCACCCCAACCTTAGATCTGCCTCGTTATTTGGACCATGCCCTAAAATGATCTCTCCAAATGTATGAACGGTGTGGATACAACACATACATCATGGTAGGGCCATCGAACTTGACCAAGTCACTTCAATAGCCTTTCTCGCTACTTAACCTGTAAGTGTCCAATCCGCGTCCCTCGATTAGTAGTGGAAAGAGGCGCCCATAACAAGCTTTAGGTTGTGTATTTTTGTCTTTAATTCATCAATGAGAGTAGCCCACTCCCACTCATTTTCCTCTTTACATGTGTCATGTAGTGAAGCTTTAGAGGGTAATTGTGTAACAAAGGATTTGTGAGGCATCTCTTTTGCCTAATGCTGAAATGTCGGCTTCAAAAACTAAGTAAATCTAAAACTTGAATAGACCACAACATTAAAAAAATGAGCAAAGTTGCCAATAGTAGAAATCCCTTTGCTCGCTCTCTCTCCATTTGGAGCATGGATCATGAGGCCCACTTCAATGTATGTGGTGTATATCCGTGTAACATCCATATGTTTTGCCATCTCATTTTGGGCTGTGGTCTCATAAAACGATGTAGATCCAAATCTCTGTGGACTACATCACAAGAAAACATTGGTGATTGGACGCACACCATTAAAACTTTTCCAAGGCTCACTAATGTTTATTTGTCATCCAACCTGTTGATAACGTCTCATGGACCTGGATGAATGAAGGAACAAAAAGAACACAAATATCAGCTTGATCTAGGATTTTTGTGGCCCCTAGGAAGCTTTTAAAGGTGGGAATTCAACTCCTATTGTGTGTTCCATTCGAGATTTGTGTCCTCCTTGTTTTTGGGACTATGCTCTAAAATGAGCAGACAAAACAGATGGACGGCGTGGATATATAACACATACATTGAGGTGGGCCCCCACAGTCATTGCCTCACCCACTAAGCTGCTACCTACATCATCTCTCTGTATCTCTCTCCCTTAATCTCTCCACGTGCATTTCACGTGCGATGCCCATAGTTTACAACGAGGTGAATTCGTGGAAGAGATTGATTGGGACAAAAGAGAAGAGGTTTGATGATTATAAGATAAAGAATTTGTGTGATGTGGCTCAACAACTGGAATTGACTGTGCTGGCGATCCCTTCTATACACCCTTTGATTAGATATTGCTACCAGTTAGTCGTCATTCCCCATAAATCTTATCTGTCCACCGCACAATGAGCCAATATGTCAACATAAGCATCATAAATTGGTGGGCCCAACCAAATGTACGCTACCGTCCAAGTTCTTAGTTGCAAAAGTGGGGGCCATCATCCACCCGCTGTTAATAGTACATGCACCAAAAATCACCCAATTGAAATTTATTTATTTTTTTTTAAATATATATATAAAAAAAAAATCCTACTTGAACAGATCAATGGGTGGCCAACAAGGGAACGTTTAAGAAAACAAATACACTCCCACCAACAAAGGACCAAAGATTCAACGGCTATGATCTTTGGATCCAGTAGATTTTTGGTGCATGGTCCATCTTCCTAAATTTTGGACCAGTGAGTTCAGGTGTCCATATGTACAAACTGAAAACCAGAACAGCTCTGTAATCATATATCAACTGGATATCCATGAATGGACAATGTAGAGTTTTGGCTGGTGACCCCAACACCAGCCAGCTAGCTAGTGTCAAAGCTTTGTGGGCCCACCATGATGTATTTGTTTTATCCACTTCGTCCATCCATTTTTCAATATCATTTCATGGCATGAGCCTAAAAAAGAAGAAGATCCAACGCTCAAGTGGACCACACCACAGGAAACAACATGGATTGAAAGCTTACTATTGAAAACTTCTTGGGGGCCACTGAAGTTTTGGATCAATCTATATTTGTGTTTTCCCTTCATCCACGGTTAAGTGACTTTATGAATAGGTTGGATGGGAATAAACTTTTCGGTAGGCCCTCAAGAAGTTTTCAACGGTGACCGTTCAATCCTCATTGTTTCCCATGGTGTGGTCCACTTGAGATTTATATCTGCCTTATTTTCTGGATCATGCCTTAAAATGAGATGACAAAATGGATGGACGGCATAGATAAAATACATAAATCACGGTTAAGCCCACAGAGCTTTGACACCAACTAGCTGGCTGGTGTTGGGTCACCAACCAAACCGGGTCCACTGAAAACACGGCCAAAGAGCAACAATCAGATTTTTTTTTTGGCCTATAGCCCGACCAAGTGATGGCCCACCAGTTGAACGATCCACATTGAACACAGGTAAGGCAAGGTAGCATTATGCCTATCTTTTATACGTTGACCACAGTATATTCGCACCAAACAGCTTGCTGAAACGTCAGTAAGCTAGCATTTAATAAAGGGATTGTCTAGGCTACTTCGCCTGTTGGGCTCTAAGCTGTTCTTGTTCGGGCTCATACAATACTATAATGGGCCCCTGAAACCTAGGTAAATCCCCATCCAACCTTGGACAATGATCTTGATTAGAAGCATCTAACTTTGAAATGTCCTCCCTCTTAATCACCACAAATGGGTCAGGTAAAACACACTGTCTGGGTGCTGGTCCCAACCCATTTAAGAATCCGGATAGAATTTTGGACAGACCCAGCCATTAAATTTCATATCTGATCGAGGTCGCAATCAAATCAAAAAGTAGCTCACCCTTTTATTTAATAGGTAGGGTCTAGGTCCAGGAGGTACTAGACTATGGGTATTGGATATATATGCCCTAAAAGGCCAACCCCACACCATAGAGTAGTAGTTAGAACAGGTGGGTGTGGTATTGAAAATCCTCATTCTTTATTGGAATACATATATGATCAGATGCATACGTAGATAAAGATCACTTGATATAGTTTGTGACTATTGAAATTAAGTCATTGGTAACTTGTTAGTTTAATGGTTTTATTATTAATTGTATGTGAATGAATTACTTAGCATTATACATTTTAGTGGGTTACAAGGATTCCTTTATGGAGTCTCTTTGGTAGACCGATGGTGTAGAATGAAGTTGATACAAGAGCTAATGAGGCCAGTGAAGAGTTTTTGTACCATGTTTCTTAAGTATTCTAAATTTTTTGGATGACTTGAGACTAGATTATTTGTTATTCTGTTTAAAGAGAAACTAATGATGAGTTGGGATAGATTAATCTCTAATATTAGGCATTTTGTTGTTTATCCCATTTACCATATATATGAGTGTAAATGTTCACTAGTTTGTGATTATTAGTGATAGACTCCATGATTTTTTGCATCGGAGGATGCATTAAGTATCCTAATTGAGAGGCCTTTCATGCATGAATTAGATTGACTTGAAGGTGCATCAATTTGAGTAATCCTTGTACTTAAGGTTTAAGGAAGGACTTCATGGTCCTAATGTGATAGATTTGACATACCTTCTAAGGTTTGTTTACATCAATTTTGATGGATATTGAGATTTCATGGACATTTATAGAATGTTATCAAGATAGACATGGAAAGGAAGAAAAGTGCATGTAATTAAGATGCTTTTATTGTTAGTTTTATTAATATGGGTTCTCATTACATTTTAGGTTGTAGTCTCGCATGGGCTCTTAATTATATTTAAATAAAATAATCTTTGATTATGAGATAAAACACAAAAGAAACATAATAAAATAAGATAAAGAGACCACGAGTATATAAGAATGTTATGAAAAATGCAAGTAATGCATATTGTTTCTACAATGGTCGATCCAGTATAATACGCATGATATTATCAATGTGAGGTGGTTTAATGTGGGTTCATAATACCATGCGTAATTCCATTTATGCATTTCAAGACAAGAATGTTGAGAAGTGGAGCCACATCTGGGGCCGCCCACGACTAGTCGAGGTTGCGCGGATTTCGTGTCGCAAGTCCTTTCGCAACTGGGATGCGAAAGGAGTTTCGCGGATTTCGTGTCGCAAGTCCTTTCGCAACTGGGATGCGGAAAGGGAAGTTGCCAAAACTATAAATTGGGGTCCCTAAGGCTATTCTAGGTTAAGGTGAATTTTAGGAAATTATTCCGAGGTGTGGGCAAAGGATTTTCTCTGTACTTCCAAGGGAGAGGTTAGTATATTGCCTTGTAATCTTCGTTTCTCTTCATAGTGGAATTTTGCATCCGTGGTTTTTTACCCTAGTTTGGGGTTTTTCCACGTATATATTGTCTTGTGGTTTGTTTTGGATTGCTTTGATCTATTTCTAGTTTATATTTCTTTCTGTCTATCGTTTGTGGGTGAGGCCTTAGATTGGATCTAGGCTCACTGCGTTGTTGGCGTGCTGCGCAACAACTGGTATAGAGCTATTGGTTTAGTTCTATAGGGAGCGATGACAGAAGATGGAAAAACTAGAATTGAGAAGTTTGATGGTTCAAACTTTGCCTTCTGGAAGATGCAGATGGAGGATTATCTGTATCAGAAGGACCTCTATATTCCTCTAGGAGGAAAAGAGAAGAAACCAGAAAAGTTGACAGATGATGAATGGTTTTTACTGGACAGGAAAGCTTTAGGAACGATCCGACTCTCTTTGTCTAAGAGCATCGCCTTCAATATATCCAAGGTAAAAACAACAAAAGAATTAATGGAAGCCCTAGCCACCATGTATGAAAAGCCCTTAGCATCCAACAAGGTTCATCTTATGAAACAAATATTCAACATGAAGATGTCAGATGGTGGGAGCGTGGCTGAACATCTAAACGAGTTCAATACAGTCACGAGCCAGTTGGAATCCGTTGGCATTGCTTTTGAGGATGAGGTCAGGGCGTTATTGATCTTATCCAGTTTGTCAGACAGTTGGGATGGTTTGGTGATTGCTGTGAGCAATTCTTCAGGATCGACAAAGCTAAAATTTGATGATGTGGCCGGTCTAATTCTCAGCGAAGAATCTAAAAGGAAGGCATCAGGAGTTTCAGGGGATTCAGGGAATGCTCTAAACGTTGAAGGAAGAGGAAGATTGCTGAACAAAGGAGGCAATAAACACAGGCGTTCTAAGTCAAGGAATAAGTCCAAGGGACCGAGAGACAAAGACGGGTGTTGGCATTGCGGCAAGAAGGGGCACATGAAATGTGATTGTAGGGCGCTCAAGAAACAAGAAGGAAGCTCTCAAGGTGGGAAAGATTTAGTGAATCTGTCTGAGGAGAGCGACACAGAGGCGTTGAATTTGTCTCTTGATGCGAGGAATGAGTCTTGGGTTATAGACTCGGGTGCTTCGTTTCATGCTACTTTGTGTAAGGAAGTTCTGCGTGATTATGTGTCAGGTGACTTTGGGAGAGTCTACCTGGGTGATGATGAGTCGTGCAATATTGTTGGAAAGGGAGATGTTCATGTAAATCAGAAAGACGGAACGGTCTTGAAATTGAAGGATGTCAGACATGTACCGAGTTTGAAACGTAATCTGATCTCAGTGGGACAGTTGGCTAATACCGGTTATGTGACGACATTCACCAGTGACTCCTGGAAGATCACAAAAGGTGCCTTGGTAATATCTCGAGGCAAAAAGGAAGGTACTTTGTACGTGACTTTAGGATCATATAGTTCACTCGCAGTCGCATCAACTGGAGTGAATAGGCAGTTATGGCATCAGAGGCTGGGACATATGAGTGAGAAAGGGATGAAAGTGCTATTGTCAAAAGGGAAGCTACCAGGGCTGAAGTCTATTGACTTGGAATTCTGCGAGGACTGCGTGTATGGCAAGCAGAAGAGGGTAAGCTTCAAGAAGACGGGACGTGCTCCAAAGACACATCTGTTGGAGCTTGTACACACGGATGTGTGGGGACCGGCACAGGTATTATCTCTTAGTGGCTCACGTTATTTTGTTACCTTTATTGATGATGCTAGTAGAAAACTGTGGGTCTACTTCTTAAAACATAAATCTGATGTATTTGATGTATTTAAGAAGTGGAAAGTTATGGTAGAAAATGAGACAGGTAAAACAGTAAAGTGTCTCAGATCTGACAATGGGGGAGAGTATTGTGATAAGAGGTTTGAGGAGTATTGTGCAGCAAATGGAATCAAACATCAGAAAATGATTCCAGGGACACCACAGCAGAATGGTGTGGCTGAGCGCATTAACAGGACCATCCTTGAGCGCACCAGGAGCATGAGGTTACATGCGGGGTTGCCCAAGACCTTTTGGGCAGATGCTATGAATACTGTCGTATATCTCATCAATAGAAGTCCCTCAGCACCATTGGATGGTGGGCTACCAGAAGAAGCGTGGACTGGGAAAGAAGTGAACCTTGTACATCTCAGAGTGTTCGGTTGCACTTCATATGTTCACATTGATGCAGAACACAGAAACAAGCTGGATGCGAAGTCCAGGAGGTGCACATTTATAGGCTATGGGCAACATGATTTTGGCTACAAGTTATGGATGCAGAAAACAGAAAAATCATCAGAAGCAAGGACGTATTCTTTAATGAAAAAGTAATGCATAAGGACAGTGTGTAGGAAAATAAGGCCGAGAAAAAGGAATTTGTAGAGTTGGAAGAGTTACCGGACATGGGTGTTACAGTGCCACAGGATGAGGCAGAGCCGCATACACCAGTTGTGAGGAGGTCTACTCGAGAGAGGAGACCCACGGTCCGATACTCACCCTCCTTACATTATCTACTACTGACAGATAATGGTGAGCTAGAGTGTTTTGAAGAGGCGTTACAGTCAGATATACGGGTTAAGTGGGAGCAGGCCATGGATGATGAGATGGACTCTCTTGAGTCTAATCGTACATGGGAGCTAGTCACTCTACCCAAGGGTAAGAAAGCTTTCATAACAAGTGAGTTTACAGACTGAAGGAGGAGCACGATGGTTCGAAACGGTACAAGGCCAGATTGGTTGTGAAAGGGTTTCAACAAAAGGCAGGTATCGATTTCACTGAAATATTTTCACCGGTAGTGAAAATGTCTACGATTCGCATGGTCTTGAGTATAGTGGCTTCAGAGGACTTACATCTAGAACAGCTAGATGTTAAGACAGCCTTTCTTCATGGGGACCTTGAAGAAGAGATATATATGCATCAGCCGACAGGATACGTGGCACCAGGTAATGAGAACAAGGTGTGCAGACTGAAGAAGAGTCTATATGGCCTGAAGCAGGCCCCGAGGCAGTGGTACAAGAAGTTCGATAGTTTCATGTCGGGAAACGGTTTTAGGAGATGTCATGCAGACCACTGTTGTTACTTGAAGAAGTTTGATACGTCATACATCATCCTTCTTCTGTACGTTGATGATATGCTTGTGGCTGGCTCAAGCATGGAGGACATCTCAGATCTCAAAAGACAATTGTCTAGAGAACTTGCCATGAAGGATTTAGGAGCTGCAAAACAAATCCTAGGCATGAGGATAAAGCGTGACAGGGAAAACAAGAAATTAGTTTTGTCACAAGCAGATACATAGCCAAGGTACTTGATCGATTCAATATGGGAGGTGCTAAGCCGGTTAGCACTCCATTAGCCAACTACTTCAAGCTATCTAAGGAGCAAGGTGCAAAGACGCAGGAGGAACAGGACTACATGGCTAAAGTCCCATATGTGTCAGCTATTGGGAGTCTCATGTATGCTATGGTGAGCACGAGGCCAGACATTGTTCAAGCAGTGGGAGTTGTTAGCAGGTTCATGAACAACCCCGGGAAGGAACATTGGGAAGCTGTGAAGTGGATTCTTAGGTACTAAGTAGGTACTAAGGATGTAGGGCTGTGTTATGGTGGATTGAAAATCAAGTTACAAGGCTACGTGGATTCAGATTTGGAAGGAGATATCGACAGCAGAAGAAGCACTACGGGTTATGTTTTTACTCTGGGTAGTGCTGCAGTCAGTTGGGTCTCTCAGTTACAAAAGATAGTATCTATCAGTACGACAGAAGCAGAATATGTTGCGGCTACAGAAGCATGCAAGGAGATGGTGTGGATGCAAGGTTTTATGGAAGAGTTGGGTAAGAAGCAAGCAGATTGCAAGCTGTACAGTGACAGTCAGAGTGCAATACACTTGGCTAAGAATTCAGCCTTTCATTCAAGGACCAAGCATATTGCCATCAGATATCACTTCATACATTCGTTACTGGAAGATGGATCGATTGATCTGGAGAAGATTCATATAAGTGAGAATCCTGCGGATATGCTGACCAAGGTGGTCACAAGGGAGAAGCTGAAGCTCTGTTCAGCTTTGATTGGTCTTCAGGCTTGAAGACGGGGAGGTGGTGCACTCCGGATGAAGAAGATAAAGGTTTATGGAGATGTGTCTCCAAGTGGGAGATTGTTGAGAAGTGGAGCCATATCTGGGGCCGCCCACGGCCAGTCGAGGTTGCGCGGATTTCGTGTCGCAAGTCCTTTCGCAACTGGGATGCGAAAGGAGTTTCGCGGATTTCATGTCGCAAGTCCTTTCGCAACTGGGATGCGGAAAGGGAAGTTGCCAAAACTATAAATTGGGGTCCCTAGGGCTATTCTAGGTTAAGGTGAATTTTAGAAAATTATTCTGAGGTGTGGGCAAAGGATTTTCTCTGTACTTCCAAGGGAGAGGTTAGTATATTGCCTTGTAATCTTCGTTTCTCTTCATAGTGGAATTTTGCATCCGTGGTTTTTTACCCTAGTTTGGGGTTTTTCCACGTATATATTGTCTTGTGGTTTGTTTTGGATTGCTTTGATCTATTTCTAGTTTATATTTCTTTCTGTCTATCGTCTGTGGGTAAGGCCTTAGATTGGATCTAGGCTCACTGCGTTGTTAGCGTGCTGCGCAACAAAGAAGCATTGAGTTGTGTCCTTGAAAGAATGCACGTTACTGCATAGTAAGAAGTGAGCAATCCTAATTGTGCGAATGACACCTAATAGTAATAAAATACAAGAGACATCATGATGTTATACATGTTATATCGTACCCTGCAAGTTATTACATGAGCATATATACGTGAACCCAAACCACATATTCAACGTATCCACTCCGAGCAAGTGGGCCATCAATATTGAGGTGCAAGAAAGCATGCAGGAAGAATAATGCAGCAAGTTATGCCTCTGTACCTTTTAGAAGTGGTCTTGTCAAGAAGTGAAAGTGTAACAATCCTTTATGATGTTGGAAATTGGGTACCTTTAATCTATGTTGGATAGAGTTCTTCGATAGGATCTACAGTCTGATCAATACTATCGAAAAAATCTCCAAAATTCTGATTTACTCATTGGACAGTTTTTGGGCGTTCTTCAATCCTATCAACAAGTTGTCAATGGTTGTTGATTTTATCAAAGGTTTTATTGACATAATGCGTAAGTTTGCGATTTTGCGCAACTTGTTTCCTAATTCGTGTGTAATACTATATAATGTCTTATTAATATGCAATTAGGATAATTCTAAGGGAGTAAAAATGTTTCTAGGATTTGGAAGAAGGGGAGCTAGGGTTTTCTACCCTAGGGATTGATCTATAAGTTGATTTTCTCTTGTAACTTTGTTTTCATAGTAGATTTTGTTGCTTTGTACCGTGATTTTTTCCTGTAAGAGTTTTTCCATGTAAACCGTTGTGTTCTCTGTAGTTACTCGTCTTTTTCATTTTTCTATTTATTTGTTTGATTCACTCTAAGGTTACTTATACACCTAACATGAAGGCGGTTACTCACAACAAGTGGTATTAGACTGTAGGCTATTACGCCGGGGCTTTAGATCGAATCTAAGACATAACTTCTAAAGGATCAAATGTTAAATACAAGACAAAATTTTACAAGAAATAATAATTTTGAATTATGGAGGTTAAAGATTAAAGCCCTCCTGATTCAACAAGGGCTACAACAGGCACTCCTTGGCAAAGCGAGACATCCTAAAACTATGATTTAGGAAAATTGAAAAGCCTTAGATCAAAAGGCGATGAGCGTAATTTAATTGTGCTTAGTCGATAAGGTCATATATAATGTGATCAATGAGAAGATTGCTCTAGGCTTATGGGTGAAGTTGGAGAGCATCTATATGACGAAATCACTCTCAAATCATCTATATTTGAATAAATTTCTATATGCTCTGAAGATGACAGAAGGGTTGGATCTCAATGAACACATCAATGCCTTCAACTAATTAATTTGTAAACTGATGAACGTGGAGGTGAAAATCAACAAAGAAGACTAAGCCATGATCTTGTTGACATCCCTTCCGGATTTATATGATAATCTGGTGGATAATTTGTGTCATGGTAGAGATACCTTGGACCTAGACATTATTATCTCATCGTTTTAGTCGAAGCAATTGAGAAAGAAAAATGGTAGGGGAAGGTACATCTATGGGTGCATTGGTTGCTCGAGGAAGAGTGTCAGAACGAAAGAAAGGCAAATCACGATCGAGGTTCAAGTCAAAGGGTAGAGGAAGTTTAAAGTGTTGGAAGTGTAGAAGAATGGGTCACGTGAAGGACTGCACAAACCCTAAAACTCAGAAAAAATGAGAAATCGAATACTTCCCCCAAAGAAGCCAATTCAGTGGAATTCAGGGAGGAGGTCAGTGGCAATGATGTATTGTCCATTTCCAAGTTTGGACACTTGCATAACGAGTGGATTTTGGATACGGGGGCATCGTATCACATTTGTCCTCATTGGAATTAATTCACCACATACGGCGAGTATGATAGTGGCCCGGTACCTGTGGGAAATGATTATGCCTGTAAGATGGTTGGGATTGGTTCGATTCGCAAACTAATGTTCGATGGGATGGAGTATACATTGATAGATGTGAGATACGTTCCCTGATTTAAGGAAGAATCTAATATCTCCGAGAGCGCTTGATGCTCTTGAATGCAAGTTTTCTAGTTACGATGGTGTTCTAAAAGTTTCTAAAGTGGCACAGAAGTCGAGACCTCTGCAGGTTGATTAGTAATATTATATCAGGTGGAGATACAATGGCTATAATAGACTTCACTGTTAATGCACTAATTTGTGCACCTGTTTTGTCAATCATGTGAGTCCATGTGTTATATAGTTAGTTGAGCCCTTAGAAGCTAAAGATAGAAGACATAAGAGGACATGGAGCATCAAGGAGTGAAGAACAAGTAAATGAGGTGCATTGGTGACTCTAACCTTAGACCCAAAACAACCTTAGCCTTTAAATTATCCTAAATTTTATATGTAAATCTTGCTTGATCATCCCATAGTCTTAGGAGCCTCAATTGAATATTCTTATATAGGGTTTAGAGGTCCTGAGTTGCTGGAAAACGAACTACTCAAACTAGTTAACTCAGGGTGAGTTTGATCGATCGAACATGGCCAAAACAGTCTAGCAAATTCACTGGACTATTTCGGCTTAGCTCAATTGATCGAACATGGCCAAAACAGTCCAGCGAGTTCACTAGACTATTTCGGCTTAGCTTGATCGATCGAAAGCTAGGCTCGATTGATCGAAGCTAGTTGTTTATACCCATTTTATGACTATTAGAATTTATTTTCTTTATATATGACATTCAGATCTTGGGCATTTTTATGGGTTTTTGGTGTAATATAAGCCTAAGAGATTCATCACTCATATCCTTCATCTTAAGCCCCTAAACCTATGATATTTGATTTATCTTGTTGAGCCTTACCACTCTAATAAGGATTACAACCTCCATGTTTAGGATGAAATCAATCTCCATCTTCTCTAGAAATTAGACACAGCCTATTTGTATATCCTTGTCTAAATCCTATAGGAGACTCATTTAGGTGAATCCCTTAGAAAATTAATTATTCATTAGTTGTAGAAGATTCCACCACCTCCCTTGCCTTGGTTACCTTATTTGTACATTTCATTTAAGACGAACATTTGTAGAACATGAAGCATCGGTATCAATGATCAATAAAGCAATTGAGAAGCTGATTCATGTATGGGAGAGTATTGAAGAAACATCTCAAGCAATGCGCTACAACAGGGTTCAATTCGACAAGTAAGGTGATCAATTTAGAGTTTATACACTCTTTATTTGTGTGGGTTTGAGTGTGAGAGTTTATGACACAAACTCGAAAAGGTTCTTGTGTAGGACCTAGGTTCTTGTATATGTCCAACTTCACTAGATACGAGTGTGTGCGTGTTAGTCTCTATGGTAACCATCAGCGGGAGTAAACGTAGGTCTTTGTATTAGGACCGAGGTTGTTGGTTAGCTGATAGAAAACCAACTAAGTTTCCAAGAGAGCCTCCGATGGGAGTGTATGTTTAGGTCCTTGTGTGGAACTATAAAGGTTAAGGGAAAACCTATTTAAAACCTCTGATAGTGAATACCAATACGCTCCAGATAGTGTGTCCATCGGGAGTGGAGTAGGAAAACCGAACCACTATACATACTTATGTTTGAGATTATTATTTGAGAACTTTTTTTATTTATGCTTGTGGATTAATTTGTTGGATTATATGAATGCACAATTAGATGAATGATAGGTGTTGAATAGTTAGCATGTCACACCCCAAACTCAGAAATCGGACTTATAAAATTCCCGATTGTCGAATCCGACGCCAACAGCCTCCGTAGTACCCCATTCTCGATTGCCGGCACCCATATACCAAGTTTCGATCATGGGATCCTACAAGGAGGATTTTTCAGCATGAATTTATTCCGTAACAAGCATAACCATAAGCATAACCTACGAACAATAACCAAGACACTATCATAAAATCCACTATGATAAAAAACTTTAAGGTACAATGTGCATAAAGGGAAATACTATGATAATAATAACGGAAGCTCTTGAAGCTCGATTGTACGCTCCTACTCCTACTAAGCTACAATTGTGTCCTGGCGTCCCCTACACACATCAATCATGCCTAAGCTTATAGAAAGCTTAGAGGGTGGTGAGAGTGTGTGCGCAATATAAGCGTGCTCAGAATGCAATATAAGAGTAATGTGGAATATGCTAGCGAATCCATGAATACTATCAGTCGTACCAAGGCTATGCAATACAAGGCATGAATGCTATCGGCCATATCAAGGCCATGCGCTACAAGACATGAATGATGTCGGCCATACCAAGGCCATGCGATGTGAGATACAACTCAAGCATACTAATCCTCATCGGAATCCACATATCAATGCAGCTCATCACTAGAGCATAAATATCAGTACATATCTCACTCTGGACAATCACCGGGGTCTAGTACACTCTACGCCAGCTTGCCGCCCCTATCTGAGCGCACAACTGGAGAAGTGGAAGAGACCTCACTATCTGCCTGCCAATATCGAGCCCGGCTCATCGATAGCGGACCCATTCCTCAAGCTGGTCAAACTTAACCTAGATATTGCCCCCCTCACTTAGGCGGGTAAGGTCACATCCCCTTCCAACCGACCACGACCCAGTGAGAGACACGGCCTACTGGTATACGGCCCTCGTGCGCTCATGTATCCACTCGGTCTCGACGTTGGAGTCATCCTCTGGTACCATCGGATTTAAGAATTTTCATCCAGGGACATCTATGGCACCCCGATACTAGTAGCAGTATTTTCGGTGTCTAATCCTCCCATCCACGATATGCCTGTGGAGGCTATGACCCTGATGTCGCTAGGGCGTATAAAAATCATAATACACAAATGCGAGATGCATGAATCATATTATCCAGTCATGCAGCAATCCTACGCGTACCGCACGCTCATGTGGGCAACTCCTATCAAGGAGTCCCATAATAATCCGCCCAATGGCATGGGCTATGATCAATCACTCCTCATATCAAGCATACATATGAGGCGCATGGGCATGGATCGTGAAGTTATACTAAGCATGTTATATGATGATGATGTACTCTCCACACATCAAGGATAGGCCTAGACGGCCTAGTTATATCAAGAATGGGCTTAACGATCATGGGGGCCCAATGGTTTCGGTTAGCCCACTAAGGGGAGGTGAGAGTGGGCCTAACAATGGGCCCTAGAGAGAGTTACAATGTGGACATTTAATCATCATTACTCTTACAATGTGGACATCAAACCATCACTGCTCCCAAGGCATGGCCTATCATAAACATCATTACATACATCATGGTGGAATCACACATCGCATTGGTCTTCATATACATCGCTTTGGGCCTCACATAAGGGCCTCACATACATCGCATTGGGCCTCACTCATGGACCTCCATCATAACGATCCATTGCGCAATGCATGTACGCTTGCATTACTGAGTTCTCTCAAGATGATTTGACATTTATTGTGTCAATTAGAGAAGGTCCAATTAAAGTAGACCGTCATTTGATTTCAGCAATCATGGATATACCTGTTGTTAATGACGGTGTACCCATATCTGCTTTACAAGCTAGATCTTCTGAAAATGCCAAACAATTGATAACGAGAGTTCTCCGTAACATGAATGCAGAATGGAACGGTGGTACTGCGCTCAGTTCCAAATATATGTTGCCCAAATACAGGGTCTTTCATCAGATTTTTATTTCAAATGTCTATCCATGCTCAGGTAACAAGACTGATTTGACCTCTTTTATGGCCCGCATTATGCATTCTGTTGTCACTGGCATCCATGTCTATCTTCCTTCTCTTATCTATCATCATATTTGTCACGCCCCAAACTCAGAAAACGGGCTCACAAAATTTCTGATTGCCGAATCCGGTGCCAACAGCCTCCGTGGTACCCCATTCTCGGCTCCCAGCGCCCATACGCCAGATTCCGATCCTGGGATCCTACAAGGAGGATTTTCAGTATGAATTTTTTTTGTAATGAAGCATAACCACAAGCATAACCAAGTCACAAAAGCAACATCATAATCACATATCCACTAATATAATCATTTGAATACAATGCTGAAAGAGAAAATACATATGAAGATATCGAAGAAAACTCCAAAAGCTCCACCGCACGCTCCTCCCTCAGATCAGCTGCATCTTAACATCACATGCACGCATCTATCGTGCATAAGCTTATAAAAGCTTAGAGGGTGGTGAAAGTGTGTGCACAAGATAAGTGTCAAGTATACCATAAAGTCCATAAATCATACATCATCGGAATAAGCGGAAATACTAACAAGATCATGAATCATACAATATCAAAGTAAGCGGAAATATACTGGTAAGTCCATGAGTGCTATCAGTCGTACCAAGGCTATGCGATGCAAAACATAATAAGATAATAACAGATGCTGAGGATGCAATGCAATATGCAAATCCTGACGAGCCACGAATACCATCAACCTCTTCTAGGCCATATAAGTGCAAAAACATAGTGACCCAAAATGCTAAGTACTGCGGATGCAATGTAATATGCGGAGCAAATGAAATGACCATGCAGGAACGTAAAGTCGGGATGATAGTACGTAGTATCGCAGGCTACGGGATCCACCACAAGGGACTTCTATCCAAACCAGTCCCACACCTAAATTTGGATAGTCTGACTCAATGTGGTAAACTCCTGATCTTAGGTTAGTCGCGCGCCCAACTGAAATCCGGGCCATGCGAAGGTACACGTAACAGATAGTTACGCACTACTAGCCCAAGTGGATAGTTAATGAATGAATGAATGGATATGTAATTCTTGCTCAATAAGTCCACATATTAGTACGGTTGCTCTCTGGGGAAAATCACTGGGGTCTATTACACTCGACATCGACTGCCTCCTCCCTAGCTGCACAGCCCAGTGAGTGGAAGAGACTTCACTATCTGCCTAGCCAGCAGTCTGCTAATACCTACTCGGCTTGTCGATAGCGGACCCATTTACGAACTGGTCATACTCAGCCTAGCTTATAGCCCCCTCACTCGGGCGGATAAGGCCACACCCCCTCCCAACCGACTACGACACAGTGGGAGACCCGGCCTACTGGTATTCGGCACTCGGGCGCTCATGTTCCACTCGATCGAGAAGTTGGGGCTTCTCCTGGCCTCGGAGGTTTTGGGATTTTCACCCAAGGACATCCTAAGTGCCCATAGTGCTAGAACCAAATATTTTTGGTGTCCCATCTAGCCATCCACGATGTGCCTGTGGAGGCCACGACTCTGATGTCGCTAGGGCGTACAATGATTAAGTCACACATATGCGAGATGCATAAGTCACAGTATCCAGTCATGCAGCAATCTTGCGCGTACTGCGCGATAATGTGGGGTACTCCGTCTCATAAGGAGTCCCGTAAATGGTCTGCCCAATGGCGTATGCTATAATCAAACATTCCTCATATCAAGCATACATATGATGCGTATGGGCATGAATCATGGAGTTATACTAAGCATGTTATACGGTGATGAACTATCCTCACAATGAAGATGGGCCTTGATGGCCTACACACAACAAGTATGGGCCTATCAATGGGCCCTAGGGAGAGTTATAATGCGGACATTTAACCAACGTTATTCTTACAACGGGGACGTCAAACCAACATTGCTCCCAAGGCATGGCCGCCATAAATGTCATTACATAACCATGGTGGAATCACACAATGCAATAGACCTTATATACATCCCATTGGGCCTCAACCTATGGACCTCAAATACATCAAATGGCCCTCAACCCATGGGCCCTAATACATCACAATGGGCCTCAACCCATGGGCCCCAAATACATCACAATGGGCCTCAACCCATGGGCCCCAAATACATCACAATGGGCCTCAACCCATGGGCCCTAATACATTACAATGGGCCTCAACCCATGGGCCCTAATACATCACAATGGGCCTTAACCCATGGGCCTTAATACATCGCATTGGGCCTTAACCCATGGGCCCTAATACATCACAATGGGCCTCAAGCCATGGGCCCTTAATACATCACAATGGGCCTTAACCCATGGGCCCTAATACATCACAATGGGCCTTAACCCATGGGCTCCAAGTACATCACCATGGGCCTCAACCCATGGGCCCTAATACATCACAATGAGTCTCAACCCATGGGCCCCAAATACATCACCATGGGCCTTAACCCATGGACCCTAATACATCACAATGGGCCTCATAATATGGGCCGTACATTCATATCAAGGTGGGCCTCAACAACGGGCCATAAATATGACAAGATGGGCCTAATCACTTGGGCCTTATATATATACCAAGGTGGGCCTCAACAACGGGCCATTAATAAATCAAGATGGGCCTAATCATACACCCAAAAATCATATTGGATTTCCATTTGGACCATACCACAAATAGTAACGGAGATAATAATTTTCATGTTTAAATAAACCACAGGGCCCACTATAAAGTTTACTTTTCAACCAACCTGATCATAAGGTCATAAAGACCTGGATTAAGAGGGAAAACAAATTCCCTATTGATCGAGAACTTTTATGAACCAAATGAGTTAATTTCCATGATAGACGTTCAATCCTCAACTATTATGTGGTGTGGTCCACTTGATCAATGGCCGGATACATCAAGGTGTGGCTCGCCTTAATGTATTAGAGATCCAACGTATTCATAAACTATCATAAGGATAGATGAAGTGAAAGCAAAATATACGCTTAATTGGAAGCTAATGTGGCTCCTAAGAAGTTGAACGGTGGATGTCACTGTCTCCACTATTTTCAATGGTGGGGTCCACTTGAACCTTAGATTTGACTCGTTCTTAGTCGCAAGCCATAAAATGATCTCTAAAAATGGTTGGAAGGTTAAGATACAACCCATGCATCATGGTGGGTCCCATAAGAATGGACACCGTGGAGAGAACACATACATCATTGGGGGTCCCACCGTCCACCCCACTGGACGGTGTGTGAATAAGACACATGCATCATTGGGGTCCCACTGTCCACACCACTGGACGGTGGTGAAAGGACAGTGGGTTCCACCGTCCACTATGGACGGTGTGAATGAAACACCTACATCATTGGTGGGTCCCACGTGGGGCCCACCATAGCCACTTCAAGAAGAGGCCCACCTAATGAACGGAGTTGATGACAAATACACATCATGGTAGGGCCCATGGCTGGGACCGTGGGTCCCTGTCGTCCGCCCGTTGAATGCCGCAGGCGCTGCCTGCCCTCTGGCAGCAGCAACGTCTGCTGCATGTATTTGATTTTTTTTTTGAAATCTCTTTTTTTTTTTTTTTTTTTTTTACGGTTTTTCATGCGTGAGGCCCGCATCTTGTGAATCCAACCCAACCATTGGTCGCTATGGCTCAAGACAAGCCAAACGAGCCCAATATGCGATGTGTTTTGGCGTGTAGAAATATCAGGTGGCTTTTTAACGGTGAAAACCACCGTTTTCTATGCTATGACCCACCAGATACTCGGATCAGCTTCATTTTTCAGCTCAACGGGTAAAATGATCTGGAGAATGGAATGGACGGCGTGGATTAACAACATGCATTAAGGTGGGGCCTGCATGGACGATCCACCCAATAAGCTTGAAATCAAGCTTATATTTTTGTTCTCACGTCCAGCGTCTGGACGTTTTGGGTATAACACATGCATTGAGGTGGGCCCTGTTTAGGTGGG
>JAJHSJ010002334.1:0-34715 GCA_021015155.1 Magnolia officinalis | reverse complement strand
AAAACTATGAGGAAATATCATATTTGTGGGTTAATCTTATCTTGAATAGTCAATATTTTAAGATCGATGTATTGTCATTTTTAAATTGGATTACGTATTGATTTTTGGGTAGTTAGTAAACATTGTTGGGCCCACCATGAATGTATGTGGTATATTCACGCCATCCATTTATTTTTTTTCCAGCTCATTTTAGTGTTTGAGCCCAAAATTAAAGTGTATCTTATCTAAGTATTTTTTGCCATCCAAACTGTTCGTAGGATCACAGAGACATGAATGAAGGGAAAGCACAAATATTAATTTGATCTAAAACTTTTGTGGTCCCTAAGAAATTTTCAACGGTTGACATTTAATTAATTCACACGGTTTCCTATGATGTGGTCTACTTGGGCTTTGGATATGCTTCATTTTTTGGCTCATGCCCTAAAATTATCTGATAAAATAGACGGACGAAGTGGATAAAATACATAAATGATGGTGGACCCCACAGAGTTTACCTAATACACAGTTTTCTTATGCCATTTTCAAGATATTCTAACGGATATGAAAGATGTGAGATGACAAATTATCTTCATAATACAATAAACTCATAGATCCAAATTCAAAGGTAGAACAAATATTAAAAAGTTGACATTGATATGATTTACAATTGATCTCAAGAGGACAAGTGAAAGAGCCGGCCGAGATGAAATGATGAAGCTATATGAATAGCTTTATCTGGGTCCTTGCTCTTGCTCAGGTGGTAAACTCTTAGGAGTTTCAACACCTGGTGGAGGGTTCGAGTACCCATAGGTGGTGAATCCCACTACGGTGTGAGTGTGTGGTGGTGTGTGCGCGTGTGTTTAAAACAAAAAAGAAGAAGAAAAAAAAGAAGAAGAAGATTATAATGTCCAAGATTTATAAAACTTAAAAGAAACATTGTGTCATCTTATAAACAATTCTTATATATCTTTAAGACATTTATTACCCGTTCACATTCAATATAGTTATATTTTTGTCATGAATAGACATGTCCTTTCTCGTGGCAATTATTTCTATCTCTGTTAGACAAAGACGTTTAAACAACATTTGTAAATTATTACAATATAGTTGTACATATAATTCCAATTGTAATCCTAAGAAATCCAACTATCATGTGTATGACATGTAATATCAATATCATGTATACAACCATGTATCAGACATATTTAATCGAAACATTGGCAAGAATTTCAAATAACAGTGCATGGGTTAAACTTCTCCCTCTAAACCCTAATTCACTCCCTAAACATATCATGTTTCAGATGATGCATCTGAACTAAGTATAAAAATGTTACTCTTTAGGGTTTATGGGAGTAAGCATGCGCAAAATAAAGCCTCAAAAATCGCTCAATCAGGCTGATTCAAACTCAGGTTTGTGTGACAAAAACCCATACTCAAAAGACTTTTGAAAGTAAGAATGGAGGATTTTTACTGCAAATTCTAATATTCTAACGCAGTGCTTTGTAAGAGGAGGGATTACATTAATGTCCTCTTATGGTTTTCTTTTTTTTCCTTTTTTCTTTTTTATTATTATTTAAAATTCTTTTTTTACCGCCTACATATTAAAATACACATAATTTCTCTCCCAGAGGATTGCTTGCTACACAACACAACTTTTAGCGTGGAGAGCTTCTGTGGATTCACTATGATTTTTTTATTAGATCTACAATGTCCATCAATTTTTTAAAAATAATTTTAAAGCATGAGCCAAAACCTGAGGAACATTGAACGCTCAAGTAGACCACACCATAGAAAGTAGTGGGAATTGAACAAACTAAGGCCAACCCTAAGGCTTGTTTGCCATCTAACTTGTGAATAAGGTCACCCACACATGGATGAAGGTAAAACACAAATATCAGCTAATCAGAACCTTCTAGAACCCTAAGAAATTTCAAATATGCGGATCTAAGAAATACGTCATCATGGGACGATTTAAATTTTGCACATGAAGAAACTCGAGAAGAAAACCAGAAGTGCTAACATGTAGAACTTTTGTGGGCCATCATAATATATGTATTAGATCCACACCGACCATCCTTTTTTACATACATTTTAGAGCATGAGACAAAAAGCGAAGCAGAACCTAGGCTCAATTGGGGCAACACTATAGCAAAAAGTGGGAATTGGATGACTACTGGAGGCTCAAATCGAGATGATATTTCTATTTTCCCTTCATCCAGGTCTTTGAAACCTTACAAAGAGGTTAGATGGCAAATAAACTTCACGGTGGACCCTACGAAGGTTTCAATGTTAGTCATTCAATCCCCATTGCTTTATGTGGTGTGGTCCATTTGAGCCTTATATGTGCCTCATTTTTGGCTCATGCTTTAGAATAATATAGAAAAAAATGATTGACGGTGTTGATATAACACATTTTATGGTGGGGTAGAAAAGTTCCACACGTTAAAAGTTGAGTTATGTAGCTTGCAATCCATTCTTGAGAGAGAAGCCCATCTGATGACCTAATTGGATCAAGCTGATTTTTCTTTTTTCTTTTTTCCCTTCATCGACGTTCGTATGACCTATTCAACGGCTCAAATAAACATTACAATGGCCCCTATTCAACGGCTCAAATAAACATTACAATGGGCCATAAGAATTTTTCAACTGTAGACATTTGATCACTATTGTTTTCGTGTGGTGTGGTCCACTTGAGATTTAGATCTGCCTGATTTTTTGAATCAAGCTCTAAAATAATCTAGAAAAATGAATGGACGGTGTAGATAAAACACATATATCATGGTGGGCCCACAACACTGAACCAATAGCAACCTGGCTAGGGTCAGTGTCTATATCATGCAGCTGGTTGAGAAGGTAATCCTCGGGCGCGGATTAGATACTGACGAGGTCAGTATCCAAATGGCTGCTGAAGTGACGTCACCAAGCTCTGTCGGCCCCACCCTGATGCATATGTTATATCCATACCGTCCATCCAATTGGAGAGATCATTTTATGGCATGATAAAAATAATGAGATAAATCTAAAGTTCAAGTGGACTCCATAGAAAACAGTGAGGACAGTGACATCCACCGCTCAAAACTTCTTAGGGGCCACAGAAGTTTCCGATCAAGCTTATATTTTTGTTTTCACTTCATCTATCTCTATGCTAATTTATGAAAAGGTTGGATCTAAAAAATACATCTTGATAGGCCCTATATATGTTTCAATGGTGGGTGTGACTGATCCCACGGTTTTCTTTGGTGGGTCCACTTGAACTTTAGATCTATCTCATTCTTTTTCTAATGCCCTAAAACGATCTCTACAAATGGTTGAACAGTATGGATACAACACATGCATCATGGGGGTCGACGTAGCTTAGCGACGTCACCTCAGTAGCAATTTGGCTGCTGACCTTATCAGTATCTAATCCGCTCCCGTAATCCTCAGTAGTGTGTGTGGCCATCTGAGGACTGAGATGGGGCCACCTGAATTATGACATTGTTGGTTGTTGGGGCATGGGGACTTTTTTGGTCCATTGGGATGGACGCGAGCATTTCTATCCTTCACATTTCTCTACCATTTGTTATATATGTGTTATTGAAGCTTTGATAGAATGTGATGGTTCATACATGGAAACTTAGAAAATTAACACGTGGTACATGTTTAACTTAATCTAAAACGTGCAAATTGTGGATAGACAGATGGACGGTCTTGATTGATAGCTGGCTGACTGAGGAAAGAAGAGGCAATGCCACGCGTAGAATCATTAGTTGCGTCAGCCTCAGTTTGATTGATGGAGGTGGGTCATAGACCGGACAAACTTATTAATTGGATGATCTTAACCTCTGATCAGGCAACATTGTTAATTGAACTTCAACCGTTGATTCCATTTGATCTCTACATCGACCCATTTAGAACATCAGTTCAGTCAATTTTTGGGTTATGACCCATCTAAAGTGGGGCCCACCATTTAGAGGGGTTAACTGGGTACTGTGTATGCCACGTGTACTATTCATGATTGCATGTGTATCGATCATCACGGTGCGCTTGAGTATGAAAATCATTAATCATGTCAATGGCTTTGTATGATGTTCTTTTACATGGTTTGGATTGTCCTATCATTTCCATTTACCATCTAAGATTGCTTTATCAGAAACTATCATGAATGAACTGTTCTGATCTTTGATCATGCTTTTGATTCTTGAAGCTCATGCATAAACAATAAAAGAAAAGAGTGGGCACTGGTACATGATATTTTGTTCATATTAATGACACTATATCAAAATCAATCATTATAGTGAATTAAGAAAACAGACTAGGTGGGCTACCATGAGTATAAACTGTCGGATTAGGCGAGATGTCATGATCATATGCCAAACAACTGGTTAGTAATATTAAATACTAAAAATTGTTGAAGATGGTCATCATGACCGCCAATCAGAGTGAGTTACATGTAATCTGAAAAGATTTGTGTAGTATAATCAAAGACTTACATGAATATATGAAGAAGATTCTATAATAATATATATAGAGCATATCAAATGATGCACAGTATTGCAATAGCAGTCAGGAAGTAATTATGTCCAAGTAGTCGCTGGACAAGAAGGCAAAGTGGTAATGGTAACCTTCAAAATGTGGGAAGGATCTATCTATTTTAGTAAAACAATAAATAACAAAGGAATTCAGTAAGGAAATATGGCTTTGTACTAACTCAATTAAATACAAACATTATCGGTTAATTATCCTTTCAAGTATCAATCAATTATATTTCTTAGTATAACCAATTCACTTTTCTACTAAGTAAATTACATTTTTTAGTATAATTTTTTATTTTTCATTAATCCGTAGCATTAATTAGGCAGCTTATAATCTTAGCTGCATTTTGGGCTCATGCTCATACTCTAAATTTAGTTTCTCATCCAAAAAATGTGTTTTATAGCTGTTTTCTGTGATTGATAATAAGAATTTATTAATTTTTCATTTTTTTTTTTTGATTTGTACTGAAAAATGCTTTTTTACAAAAGTCAAGGGTGTAACTCATCGTTTGAAGACGAACGCTGCTTTTTAATATCACCTGATACAATTTACATATGACTAAATAAGTGGCCGATGTCGTCCAATGCATCTGCCTATTTTGACATTGACCACATTACTAAATTAACAAAAATGATGAGCAACAGAAGATACCAACAAAAACGTTTTTCATTAGCTATAACAAAGGAAGATACCAACAAAAATGTTTTTCATTGGCTATAACCTTCAAAATGTGGGAAGGATTTATCTATTTTAGTAAAACAATAAATAACAAAGGAATTCAGTAAGGAAATATGGCTTTGTACTAACTCAATTAAATACAAACATTATCGGTTAATTATCCTTTCAAGTATCAATCAATTACATTTCTTAGTATAACCAATTCACTTTTCTACTAAGTAAAGTACATTTTTTAGTATAATTTTTTATTTTTCATTAATCCGTAGCATTAATTAGGCAGCTTATAATCTTAGCTGCATTTTGGTCTCATACTCATACTCTAAATTTAGTTTCTCATCCAAAAAATGTGTTTTATAGCTGTTTTCTATGATTGATAATAAGAATTTATTAATTTTTCATTTTTTTTTTTCTGATTTGTACTGAAAAATTCTTTTTAACAAAAGTCAAGGGTGTAACTCATCGTTTGAAGACGAACGCTGCTTTTTTAATATCACCTGATACAATTTACATATGACTAAATAAGTGGCCGATGTCGTCCAATGCATCTGCCTATTTTGACACTGACCAGATTACTAAATTAACAAAAATGATGAGCAACAGAAGATACCAACAGAAACGTTTTTCATTGGCTAAATCAGCGGTGCTGATCTCACGAGAGACATAATCTATTAGTAAACGATGGATTCTCCGTATGATCTGTTTTTATTTTTTTAAAAAATCTACAGGTGTTCTAATGATTGAGTGATGAGTGGATTTTGATGGCTAACACGTGCCGATACTAATTTTAGCACTCGGACATGGTTTTCATCGTGGGTGGTAGAGCCAGTACACGTGTGAATGCTATTTTGGCACGTGAACAAGGTTTCCATCGTGGGTGGTAGGTTAGGGACGAGTTGGATGGTAAATAAGAATTACGGTGGGCTCTACAAAGTTTTTATGATGGGCTTTCAATCAACACTGTTTTCTGTTGTGTGGTCCACCTAAGAATTTGATCTGCTTCATTTTTGGCTTGTACACTAAAATGCTCTGGAAAAACAGATGGACGGTGTGGATTAAAAATAAATACATCAAGTTTGGCCCCACAGTCACCGATCCACCCAATCCACGTCCTAAAGCTAGATGATGTTGTAGATCCATCTTGCAGTCTTACATTTGGGATCGTCACTTGTCAATCTGGATTGTTCATCTAGTGGGCCCTACAGTGGATTTTTATTGGTTCAAGATAGAGATAGATCAGATGATCCTAGCCGTCTGAACAGTGGCTTTAAAAAGCAACGTTAGTAAAGAATAACAGTTAATTGTCAACATTAACTGTGGGAAGTTATGGTTATGATCATCTAATAAGTATTATTTGTGATAAATAGGCCATTGATAATGAGGCCCACTTGTTGAACGGTGCAGATTGACGCATATAACTGCCACGTGTACGGTAAAGAGATGCCTCTCCAAACTCCGGTTCATAATCCCTACCGTACAAGACGTGAGTTGACCTTCTAGAAGAAAACTTTGATACACTGCGAGACTGTGATAGATGTTATGCATGCACTTAGATATTGCATACGTGGCATAAATGTGAGAAAAGTTAAACTGGTAAATCTATGATTTCACGTTTAGCTGCATCAAGAACCAAGTATGAAGATTATTTCATAATCTATCAGATTGGACATTTATTATACGGTTAAAAATGAAAATTATTCAACGGTCCTATTTCAACAAAAAGTGTCCACGAATCAGAGGTTATAATTTATCAACCAATCTGATTTTTGGGCTTTCACTTATTGATAGTGGTTTGCAGATTTTCATCGGTTTAGTTTAAGTTAACATGTGCCACGTGTACAATATCTTAGTGCCTGAGTATCAAGTGTCGTACGCTTCCTGAGTATCATAACAATTGACCCGAAAATGAAATGTCACAGTTAGGTTATCTGAGTAATCTTGGCCCTACACGGCTCCACCTACCCACTCTCATTTCGTTATCTTTGATAAACTTCCTCAAAACAACCGACGGTGGACCCCACATTTTTCCCACGTGTAACACGCCTTATAAACGACTCGGATCGCCAGAAGGTGTATTTATTTGAGAGAGGTTTCCTCGAATACACCGCGACGTATTCAAATGTGATACGTTAGGATTTTAGCCTTTGAATCTTGGTCGTCATCCAATGATCCGAACCGTTTATACAATGTCCCTCACCTTGTATGGTGGGGAGGAAACGAGTAAAATATCTCATATTGGAATATTTCAACGGTCTGGAATTTGGATCTTTTGCTTTGAAAATGGACGGTCACTGTAACCTTTGTATAATCTAAGTGGATGAGTCCCTGAGAGTTCAGCCCATCTTGATGTATGTGGTGTATATCCGCTCCGTCCATCAATATTTCCAGGTCATTTTAATACATGGTCCTAAAAATGAAGCAGATCTAAATTTCAAGTGGACCACACCACAGGAAAACAATGGTAATTGACCATAAAAGCTTCTTGTGGGTAAGAAAAGTTTTTAGATCACTCTGATATTTGTGTTCTCCCTTAATCCATGTCTGTGTGACCTTATCAACAGGTTAGATGACAAATAAATATTATGGTGGACCCTAAGAAAATTTTGAACGGTGGGTGTTAAATGACCATTGTTTCCTGTAGTGTGGTCCACTTGAAATTTGAATCTGCTTCATTTTTGGGACCATACCCTAAATTGAGGGTGAAAAAACTGAGGACGGCCGTTATGTACCACGGCTAAAAATCTCTCTGATTTCAAAGCTGGGATTATATAAAGGTTACGCTGACCGTCCAATTTCAAAACAGAGATCTCTCCTTTCAGATGGTTAAAATAATCAATTCTTAAAGACTTTATTTGTTGTCTAGATACATAAATCAATGAACATTGATCATATAAAGTCTAGATACATAAATCAATGAACTTTGATCATATAAAGCCAAATTCAAATTTCCACACGTGTATGATACTTGAGCCGTTCAAAAGGTGGGCCCAACCATGATGATAGCCCGAGCAAAAAGTCAGCCGAGTATACTATTATACCCTTTGTTTTTGCACAGGCTGGCCTGCCTAATCGTTGTGCGAGCTTTGACGTCTCAATCGATCTTCATGGTGGGGTCCACCTCTTGGAGGGGTGTGATGCCTTTCATACTTGGAAATTGACACGTCTAGGTGGAAGTGTCTATGTAATTATTTCAGCTGACTTAATCTCAACCATCCAATCACTAGTACCCGGGAGAAACGGCCACGATCGATTAGATAAAAAAACAAGTCCAATCATCAACTTGAAAATGTACACCCCTCGTCCCTCCCACGGTGGACCATGCTTATCTTTTTAAAGAACGCTTTTGTTAGATGATCTTAACCGTCTGATCGTCATGCTTATCATTAAAAAAATAATAATAATAATAAATAATAATAATTCGACAGATGATCTTAATCGTCTGATCTTCATGTTTATTATTTCAAAAAACGCTTTCGTTGGATGATCTTAACTGTCCGATCTTCAGCTGGTAAAAAGGACGGCTATAACAAAATGATTCACATCCGATGGGTCCACACCGTTCGATTAGCCCCAATTCGGCATCATCATGTGGAGACCGTGGTACCTAGAAAATTAGGGGTGTACATCGAGTCGAATTGAGTTGAGCTGGCCTCAGCTCAACTCGGCTCAACCACTAGTTGACCCCAGCTTGAACTCAGCTCGGCTCAGTCCTCGAGCTTGACTGGCCAGCTCAGCTTAACTTGGTCAGCAACTCGGGCCGTTTCGAGCCGAGTTCGAGTCAAAATTGAGCCGCCGTGACATTTTCACAAACACATACAGTGCATTTTCAATTTCTAACTATATGTAAAATGACAATAGCAGTTTATAAATATTTTATCAAACGCATTATAAGCAACATAAAAATTAAGAAAAAATGGTATTTGTTTGATATACATACCTTCATTGTGACTAGCTGACACTTTCTTAAGTCATTTTATCAAACACTTGGTGAGAAATATTAATGTCAAAGTAACCAAGTCGCCTATTCAAGTTGGGACTCAATCTGAGTTGAGTTGAGCTGGGCAAGCCCAACCTTTACGTAATTTTTTCAAGTTAAAAAAGTCAACTTGAACTGAACTTGAAATCGAGCTGTTTTGAGTTGAGTTGAGCGAGCTAACCAAGCTAACTCGGTTCGTGTAGACCCCTATAGAAAATGGACCGTTCAGATCTATTATCGGATCGCCCTCCAGGCACAAAGCAACTAGTTGTATGGTAAGCAAACGGTAGTTGTATGGTAAGCAAACGGTACAACTAGTTGCATTTGTATTTTAAGTAGGTGGACATCCATCTGTATGTGGCAATCTGCATATCTGATTTACGTAATTATGAAAACGTTGGTCGTCCATATCCCACCAACTACCGCGATCGGTTTTCCTCGGCTACCCACTCACCCAAAACACGTCAGGAATTACACATACTCGGCCGAGTATTTGTACAGTACAACATGGACTTTGATTCTTGAAATGGGCCCACATGTATTGGTGATCAAGACCGTTATTCTTTTACAGCCGTCCATGGATGGACCATGTGTAAAAATTCTTCATGATATAAAATCTCAACCTTTCATTTTGTGGCCTATCAATGGACGGTCAGGAAGAGAAGTATGCTGACGGTTCTAATCCCACTTAAAAAGGTTGAAATATTGGGTGGGTAGGATCTTTCTATCTGGAAGATTTGGGCATGGTCCACCCAGAATGCGGTCACAGAGAAAGTAGTCCTGTGGGCCCCACTTCCCAGGAAGTTCGAAACCTCGTTTTTCGAAAGAGTCATAGGCCTGTCTAAATTCAAAGCCGTTATTAGTTGACCGTTGAACGGAAGCGGATTGGCTGGTGTACCACACGCCAGGTATATAGGGAAACGGATTGGCTACTCCCCCTGCCACTAGCCCGGTGGCTGATGGTCGGTGCTCTGTGGGACCCACTATGATGTATATGTTTCATCCATGCCGTTCGTCCATTTTTACAGATCATTTTAGGGCTTTATCCCAACAATTAGAGGAATATAAATCTCAGGTGGACCACACTACAGGAAAACATTAGTGATTGGATATCCACCATTAAAATCTTCCTAAGCCCACTGTACTGTTTATTTGACATCCAATACGTTGATTAGGTCATACAGACATAGATGAAGGTAAAAAAACAAAGATTATGTTGATCCAAAACTTTTATGGGCCCAAAAAGTTTTAATGTTCTACGCTCATTCAACAACGTTATTTTCTATAATGTGATCCACTTGAGATTTGTATATACCTTATTTTTGGTCAAATACCTTAAAATGACCTAGTAAAATGGATGGACGGCATGGATGAAACACATACATCATGGTCGAGCCCACGGAGCACCGACCATCAGCCATTGGCGGGTGGCAGAGGAGTAGCCAATCCGTTTCCGGTATATAGCTAGTGTAGATACGTGTCTTGCGAAGACGAGTGCGACGCTACTCGAGCTTCGAGTTATACGAACAGTTCAAAGTATATTACATGGGTCCCACAATGATGTATTTATTATATCCACACCGTTCATCCATTTTTAGAGATCATATTTAGAGCACCACAAAAAATATGAATCACATCCAAAGCTCAAGTGGAACACACCAAAAATAGCAGCGGGGATAATGATTTTCACCGTTAAAAATTCGTACGGCCACCATAATGTTTATTTTCCATCCAATCTATTAATAAGGTTAAAAATTTTCATATTGATTCGAAACTTCTGTTACCCGAAATGGTTTCAATGGTAGACGTTCAATCTCCCACTTCTTTTTGCATTGTGGTCCAATTGATTTTTAGATTTGTCTTCTTTTTTGGCTCAAGCTATAAGACAAGCTCACAAAATGGATGGACGGTTTGGATATAATACATACCTCATGATGGGACCCACAAAACTTGCTGACGTCAATACATCAGCTATATAGCTGGTGTGTGGTACACCAGCCAATCCGCAGTAGAAATAAATAAACGAAAAGGACGGTTTATGGGAAATGATACGGTAGAGCTGGAAGAATGGCAATATGGTAGAGCCATCTTTCCACAGTACACATGGCAGGTATATGTATCGATCTGGACTGTTCATCTAATGGACCCTGTTATAGATGGATGATATTTAAAAAATTACATCAATTAGAATATTATGTTCATGAAATTTCTCCAATTTCCCGTGATGAATGTTTAGCCATTAACTATTTTCATTTCAAGCCTTTCATATGGATAGGATGATGGAATGTTTTTGTTTTTGGAAATACTATCTATACAAAGCAGGAGTAAAACAATGGACGGTCCTGATTGAGTCATTAGCTTACCACTTAGGATGATCGGATGATCGGATTTCAGAATTACAGAACCTCATAATGAATTATAATAGTCCTTAAATACTTAGGATGATCGGATTTCGGAATTACAGAACCATATCCCTGTGAGGCATTCGCGGCTTGACCCAATTCTCTATCCTGGGCGACTACCAATGGACTTATTGTTTTGACCGAGCAGAAGACCATGATCCGCCAGGACTAAGAAGGGATACAATAAGTTGTTTGCCATGGTCAGGCAGACAATTGACGTATCGGATTTGAGCTTATCACAACCGTTTTTCCATATTAACCTGATTGTGAAGAGCATAATATACCACTATTAAGTAAACTTTATTGTCAAACACATAGTGTGATAATAATGATTTTGACATTTATTTTCAAATCTCAAAGGTGAAAATTTTTAAGGGGGGTATAATATAATAAGCAAAGCTAGTGTAGTTAATATGCACCCTACCACGCATATAAACCTGAAATCAATAAAACTTAAGCAAACGAAATGAAAATATATTTATTTATTACCCTTGGCAATTTCGGGGACGAAATTGTTTTTAAGGGGGTAAATTGTAACGTCCTAGATTTTCGTTATTTTGGATTTTCAAAAACCCTTTAAAATTTTCATTATAATTAACTTATATTGTCACTTACTGACCATTAACACTTTATGTTAGCCTATACGCGAGTGGTACCAATAAAGAACCACACCAATCTGATTAATCTACCGTATGAAGCCAACGAATCCAGCCCGATCACTTAAGTATCGAGTTTAACCTCGTGACTGGTTCACATAGGGACCAAATCTAGCCGACCTATCACTGACTAATCAAGATAACCGTAACTAAATAAAGATCTACCCAAAACCGAAACAGGGACAGATCTTAATTAACAAACCAAATCAATCCACTTACTCCTTTAGCCAAAAACCAACGGTTTAGGGTTATTAAGACCGAATCACCATTTTCACTAATTATAAATAGGCCACATTATGAACTTAGCTAATCCGAATCCTTATGATTGTACACGAGAAATCTCGATACCCAATTCATTCTAAAAATGCTTTGATTATCCAAATAAGCTCTAGACCACTCGTTAGTGGCCTACTAAACCTGAAACTATAGAATAATGTCCATCTCGCTGGGCTTAATGTCCATTGCAGGTGGAGAATCAAGATAGTACCTATAACTGCGCAACTTGGACCAGAGGCCGAGTGCTTGAAATGCACAAATACCCTAGGTAGGGCTGTACACGAACTGGGCTTAGCACGGTTAACTCACTCGACTCGGCCTGAAAAAGCTCGACTCAGCCCGACCTGGAACTGAGTTCGATCCGGGACGAGCCATTTTCTTCAGCCCGAAACTGAGTTTGTGCCGAGTTCGAACAGGTTCCAGTTCGGCCCGACTCGGCTGTTTACACACACACACACACACACACATATTTCTAAATCCTTACATGGCCCAAATCGTGGGTCCCTTTGTAGATGGAGGAGGTCCGAAACTAGCCTGAACTTGACCCGAACTCGCCTGATTGCTGACCGGGCCGAGTTCGAGCTGGACAGTTGACCCGGTGACTGGGCCTGGCCGGGTTCGGGCTGGGTTTGATTAGTGACCGGGCCATGCCGGGTTGAGTCTAGTTCGACCCGGTTCGGCCCGATGTACACCCCTAACCTTAGGTTAAAACCTAAAACTTAAGTGAAATAAACTTTTCGCTCTTTCACGAAGTTGTGGCTTTCCGACCGTTAGATCGCAACCAAACTCGAGGTACGAGTGAAGGATATTTTCCTGCTCATATTTGTAACGTCCCGTCCAACCAGCACAGTGTCCTAGGGCGTCCACGTAGGATTTATCGTAGGACCATCGTCTAAACTACTCAGGGAGAGGTACCACTAGTAAATTGAACCTAGGATTAGCCCATTACACTAGACCTGTCTGGTTATGATCGAACCAAGTGCGGCCTGCCAAGCTAGAGGGCCTGTTTACACTTAACGACAGCCCGTGTGGGCCACCCAACGACTGAGGAGGGTCAGAAAAGTCCAAAAGTTTAGAAAATCATAGATCTCACTGGGCTTGTGGTCCATCTCGGACTGCGGACCCAGTGGACATCCAGAATTGGGATCTGACACTTGCCAAATACACTCCACCAATGTCAGATTGGAATCTGGCACTTACAAATAAAACTAAGATTCCAGGCTTTTCAGCCGTCGGATCTCTTCTACGCTTTTGGTGAAGGTTTATTGTATTTTTCTACGACCGTCCACCAAGTTTGGGACCCGATCATGGAACGGTGACCGTTTATCGCGAATCGGACCCGTACGATCAAACCCCATATCCGATCGTTTCCAAATTTTGCGTGGCCCTTCATCGGGCCATGAAGCACCTACCCTATAAATTTCATGGCTAGAGGGCCACCGAAAATTCCACATCAATCAGAATGGGCCTCCCATGGCCATTTAAAGATCGAAACCCTATGCTCAAACCCCATATTCGTTCATCCGTTTGATCTCAGATTTTGCATGGCCCCTCATCGGGCCATGAGACACCTACACCCCGAATTTGGTGGCCGGAGGGGTGATAGGGCCGCCTCAACATTAAATAGAGTCTTAGTAGGTTATTTTGAAAAATTATGGAAACCTAAGGCCAAGGGGCCCAATTCTAGGGAATTAACCCTAGCCTTCTCTCATAACCCCTCCACTCTTCCAACAACAAGCCCTCTCTCCCTCATAACTTCCTTCAATCTCCCACCACCAAACTTCTCTCCCTCATAACTCCACAAATCTCTAACAACCCATCATCCCTCCCTCATTGCTTCCACCGTCTCCCATCAAGCTTTTTCTTTCGTAGCTTCCACCATTCTCCAACAACCAATGAGAGTAAAGAGTGAAGAGAAAGTGGGTAGAGAAGAACCAAGGTGGACCCTAAATCAAGGTGGGGCCCAAAGGAATTAACCCTTTCAACCCCTACTTCTCCTCAAGGGAGAAACGCTCCTCCATAACTTCAACCATCGTTCGTGTATTAAGAAGAGATTGACTTGAAATTCTAACATGCAAGAGCTTGTTTTAAGGATTCCGGCCGATCGATCCAAAGGCCCTCTTTCCTAGGACGTCTTCCCAATCTCCAACGATCCATAGGTGCGGACTATTGTTCTTAGGTGGCCTAACACCAATTTTAGTATGTGCTTAATGATTTTGGTTGCTTGAATGCTATGTATGGAGGATCTAGAGAAGCCCTACGACTTGTATGTTTGTTAGAATTGTATGTTTGGCTCCCATATGATGTTGTTCTTATCTCTCACATGATTTTGTGTATGGACGATTATATTCTCATGCCTTGTTTGATTTTCTTATATGATGTGCCCTATAACATGTATGATTCCTTGATTTTTGTGTATTTGGTACTAAGGAAGGTAGGAAGTGCTTACTCCCTTACTAACCCACACCAAACACACACACACACACCTTGTTCATGATATTATTAGCTTTACATGTTAGTAGGAATTTAGAATTGTATGTTGAGATGAATGAGAACATGATGTTGTTTATGTTAGATGGTGCATTGATAGTTGACATGTTATGGATACCCTTCACCCTCTTGGGTTGGTCACGAACCTGATGAGAGACGGTAGTCCTATCGGTAGGACTACGCTAGGGCTAGATCCGCTAATTGGGCGGGAGTGTACGGGTGGCTGTAGTTCGACTACATGACTATTTACACTTGTACTCATGATTTCTCAAGATGGAGAAAGTGTTTAACTTCCTCACACAACCCACACACTCACATGCACGTTGTTTTCGTGATAATATTTGCTTGCTTAATAGAAGTATTTACTTTGTATGCATGAGATGCATGAGAATATGATATCGATGTGCTAAGATGATAACATAAGTAGTGGGCATGTTGTAGATTCCCTTTACCCTCTTGGGTTGGTCAGGAACCTGACGAGAGATGGTAGTCTCATCAGTAGGACTACGCTAGGGTTAGACCCGTGGATTGGGCGGGAGTGTTCGGGTGGCTGTAGTTCGACTACATGAGTCCCTTGTGCCCGAGGTCATTCGTATCACGCTCGCCTGACTCGTGCGGTCTACCCTACTGACTGACCAACCTTGTTGTTAACCCTGTTTGCTTGCCTATGTATGAAACCTGGAACACCTTACAACCATTGTAGCCCATTGATAACTAGATTGCAACTGGTCCACAGTCTCGTGAGCCGGGCATGGTGGAATGAGATACTGTGTCCGAACTGTCGGCCTACGTTGGGGTACCGTGCCTCCCCATAGTGACCTCGAGTGATCCTTTCCTTTCGGCACTCCATGTGCTTGGAGTCGGGGATGAGGAACCCGATGAGATCATGGACCGTGGGGCCTCGGCCTCACGCGTTCGGGGGTCTTGGCCTCGCAACCAGCTTAGGGCATTGCTACATAGGGTGTATCAGATTCCCTAATCTGCTGGTTGAATGGACTTAACTAATAACTCGGCTAACACGATCGTATTGCATCACATTAGTTAGGGTAGTGACTCGGCAGTCGAGGTCGCTCTGAGGGAGTGTTGCCATATATGATCGTTAGATGAAGTCGCTCGAGGGAGCGTTGTGGTAAGGGCATGCATCATATCATCGCATTGCATGCGCATTTAATAAGAGTTGTAGGTATTGATGATTGACTGCTTTTCATTAAATTCATATTACAATTGATGCTTGTTATAACTTAAGATTAATAGTACACACTGAGTTGATCACTCACTCCCACTCTGGGACGGTGTTTTAAAACACCAACCAGACCCATTCATAGATGCAGGTGACTCAGGGCTGGAGGAGCCTGGTGAGGCGAGCTTCGAGGAGGAGGTGAGCTGTCCTACTTCCAGATGATGGATGGTTTTCCGCCAGTTGGAGAGGCAAGATCGGATCGCTGAGCTGTGGGCTCAGTCCTATTCTTTTTTTGGACATATTATTCTTTTACGATTTTGTTGGGTGGCGCCATGTGCCCCTTTTATTCTTTTGGACATGTATATACGTATATGTATGTATTTCTTTTGGTTTCTTTCATTTCAGTAGACTTGTGTGGTGATTCTTCATATTCCAGGAAATTTCAGATTTGCGCAATTAAGCAGATTAAACGTATATTAATGAAAACTGGTCATAAGTGACCCCGGGAACTCGAGAGTTGAGTATATACACAATCGCTGATTTTCAGGGTGTTACAATATTCGTATAACCGCGGCCCCGATCGACTATCGGTGACCGTTGAACAAACTTCTAATCATATCTGTCGATCGGCGCATCCAAACAGCGGGCCGATCATATCCATATGTAGATCATAACTAGGGCTAAATATCATACGGTTTATATCAGCATGTACACCTCATAATGGGCCCTAGGGGTTAGAAAAACCCTCTCATAGGGCTAATATAGTAAAAATCTAGCCCTTGGGGCCATTTACACCAAATCTGGCACTATATAAGGGCTTCGTTTGGGCACCCCCTCTCCCCATACGAATTTACATTTTTTCCAAAGGAGAGAAAGGGGAAGAGAAAGAAGAAGAGAAGAAGGGAGAATAGGAGTGGGGGAGGCTTTAGTGCTTCCATTCATCGGTTTTCTCCAATTAAAGCCCTAGCATCGATCATTTTTCTCTGCCAAATTCACCCCATTCGTGATTGGAAGGTAAAAAATAAATCCTACTTTCCAACCTAGGTTTTCTTAGGATGAATTACATGAATCTTACCTAATTGCTTCTAAATTGGTATAGGAATCATTTTTCCCAATTTTCTAATCTTAGGAGTGCCGCGAGTCGAGCGGATCATCACAAGGTGCGGACCATTATATCTAGGTTATCATTTATCGACCCTTGAAGGCCTCAGGTAATGGTGTCTTATGTTGAATGTGTTGTAATAGCTAGCATGTTCATATGTTATGTTTGATTGTATTATATATTATTGGTTAGATATGGATTCTTACATGTTCGATGAAGTGTCTAAGTGGTAGAATGTATTGCTTTGTCAATGTTCATATGCTTGATTTATTGCTTAAATGATTGTATTACTTTATGCATGCCCACACGTATGATTTAATACTTTAGTGAGTGTAATTCTCTATGGATGCGCACGTGTTCGATGAAATGCCTAAGTGGTTGTGTAGTGAAATTTATATTATATTTATGTGATATAGAGTTTAGTCCATATAAATACTTAAGATTGCTAAGATGTTGGGCTAGTCGATAAATCGCCCAAACCAAGGGGTGGCCCTAGTTAAGTTGGCCACCCTAGGCTTGTTTGATCGACCCGGGTGAACACGGACGACTGACAGTAGCTGGACTACAAGGGTTGCTTTTACCTAATGCCGGTTATATCGTGGTTCTCTTAGGTCAATCAAATTAGTCAACTAGCTGGCTGATCATGTATGCTCACAATGTACGACACGACTAAATGGAATCTAGGATACCTCATTTTCAATGGATGTGTCCATTCATAACCATTTGTGCGATACGATCCTCCTAAGACTCATGAGCCGGACATGGTAGTATGAGACACCGTGTCCGAGTTGTCTGCCTATATTGGGGTAACGAGCCTCCCCATTGTGACTAGTGAGCACTGATAGAGGTGATAGACCATTGTTCGAACGACTCCCATCAAATTACCCGACCAAAGGTTGCGTGCTAGAGTACCGTTCGAACGATTTGGGCATGAATGGAATTGCGTGACGCGCCTTTTCCTTTATGTATTTTTTTTTTAAATTTTATGTGACAAGTTCGCATCTCGGAACTGAGTGATCATACTCGGTTTGGGTGGAGACCCATATCGGGTTGATCCTCCTACATTGAGGTATCATACCGTACCTTTAGAATTATTGATTTGTAAAATAAACGGGTGACACCTAAATTTGGATCAAGAGACACCGGTAAGGAGTTGCTACGTGCGGTAACGAGTCATGTGATCCGGATAAGGACTTTTGATATAACGTTGGTATCCTAGCTTCGCTAATATGCTGGGTGAATTGAACTTAATAATTACTCGGCTAATATGATCATGTACCGCATTGCATTAGTTAGAATGTGTCGAAACAGGCATTGAAGTCACATGTTCGAGGGAGTGTTGTCATTTACGAACCAGGTAATTAGAGTCGCGTGTTGAGGGAGTGTTGTTTGAAAATGGCATGCATCATGTCATATCTTTATATATACATTTAACAAGAGTATTTAGAAATTATTTGATTTCTTTTTATCATTAACTGCGCTGATTGTGTCGATAACATGTGTAACTTAGAACTAATGGAATCACTAAGTTAACTACTCACTCCCACCTGGGATGGTATTTTAAAATACCAACTAGGCATATTATTGATGCAAGTTCTATCGAGGCCTCCGGCAGGTAGGCTTAGATCGGTTTGCGCCACCACCGTTATGCTCTGGAAGATTTTGAATGAATCGAAAATGTTACCCTATAACTATCTTGGGTATGTATATTGTGACTTGTATAATCTTCATTAGGGCTGTAACACCCCGTACTTTTTGGTACTCGAGTGTTACCTTGTCACCCAACTTAGTATGAACACTAACCTAGCTTATTTGAATGTTCACCCTCACTCTAGGACCGTCAGGAGCAATTTCCATCCGTATATTAAGCTATCCATCCAACGATTACCAAGATGGATCATCTTGCCACTAGAGAGACCTATCCTTAGGATCCAAATCTCATTAATGGACAAATCTAGCCAACCATTTTGGATTTACAACCCTAAATCATGAAGTCTACCATTCACCAAATCACACCTAAACATTCTTTAGGATCCCTAAGGTTACTGATGGCTAGGTAAGAGTCAATCCAACAGTCGGATTGTTGGAATGGCCAGGGAACCGAGAACTGATATCTAAACGTTCATGTGGTGTGACCCACTTTGATGTAAATAACCCAAATATTAGGGTATATTGCCAACTGATGCACAATGAGTATCCCACATCTTACATATAGGTGTGATAAATGACATATTTCAATGACTCAACATTTTACATAAAATTAAAACTTAAAACAGATACCACTATACAAATAACACCCAAATAATACATATTAATCTTCGTTCTTTCTCACTAATATTCATATAAATAAAACATATTAACAATCGATGATAATATAAATTATATGTAACAAATTTCATTCTTAATTGTTAGTTAATGTAATTTTATTAATATAAAACAAGGATAGTAATAGATAGTGATAATAGTAAAACTTATATTAATATTAGTAATTGGCTAATAACCTGTTATGAAATGAGCCATTAGAACCTTTTAACCGCTAGTGTTCAAATTCAGAAAGATCCAACCATTAGATTTACAAAAGCCCACCGTTACGACTAGGAATTTAGGTGTATGGCCCACTTAAGATTTAGGTCAGCCCCATTCTCGGGGATCATGGCCTTATATAAGTGAATGAACCAAATGTTCGGAGTGGATTTATCACAATCATCATGGTGGACCTCACCTCAGAGCGTGAGTGCATGGAAGGGATGTGCACTCACGGTGCACCATTCCAAGAAGACCGGTCAGCACGGGCTGACCCGTGTTTTTCCCCAAAACAAAGAGTTTCTCTCTCTCTCTTTGTATTTGCCAACCGATGGACGGACATCCATGGCCCACCATGACCACCCACCTGGACGATCCAGACCGTCCATTGTGTCCCGAGCTTAGGTCCCACCAAAACCCACTTCATCTCGCACATTGAGATGTGTGTGCGTGGGCACAATCCTCTTTGCAAGTGAGCCCGAAAGCACAAAGTTTCCAAAAATGGAAACTGCTCTCACGCTAGCAGGGCAATCTACGTGCCTTTGCTTCTTGCCATCTTAGTCGTCTCTTGGAGGGTAATCCTGACTGTCCAAGGCTAGGTTTTTAGAAAAGAAAGAGAAAGAGTGAGGGAGAGAAGCTGCAGCCTCCTTCCCTTGAACCCACCGGCCAGTACTTCTCTGAGCTTCGAAAGAACCCATTCACGAGCTCCCTAGGGTCCATACGGACCATCTGTAAGAGACAGATCGGATGAGGAAACCTCCGCTCGTGATCCGCCATTAATGGCGATCGTCTTCATCGACCAAGTGCGCCGAGTCTATCCGAGTCTGTCTGAATTTGACGCCTACATTGCTGGGCGTTTCTAGTAGCAGACGGGGAGAGGAAAGAAGAAGAGAAACATGAAAGAAAGGAAAGAAATGGAGGAAAAAAAGAGATAGAAAGCAGAGAGGAGGGAATGGAAGGGAAATGGAAGAAAGGAGAAAGAAGAGGATGCAGCGGTGCGGTTGCTGCTGCCGCACCGAGTCGAGTCGAGGAGAAGCTGCTGTATTGCGGGACCAGGTGATGGGTGCGGTCTGCTCTAGTAGTTGCTGGATGTTCCAGCAAGAAGAAAGGAAAGGAAGAGAAGGGAGAAGAGAAGGACAGAGAGGAAGAGAGTTTGGATTTTTGGGTGACTGTCGAGTTGACTCGGTCGAAACCGAGTCCAGCTAAGTCTGACTGGGTCAGGTAGGGCCTAGTCCAATCGGGTTTCCAGCAAGGAAAGAAAGGGAGAAAAGAAGTAGAAAAGGGCGGGAGAAAAGAGAGAAAAGGAAAGAAAAAGAAAGAAGAGGGAGAGGGTGTGAGTCAACTTGGTGGGGTAATGTAATAGCCTAGCTGAATTGACTCAGCCGATAACCCGAGACCAGGGTTGCTATGGGGATGATGGACATGTGTCGCAAGAAGAATGAGAAAGAAGAAACAGGAAGGAAGAGAGTGTGTGAGTGTAAGTTTCACTCATTGCCGAGTGGAATGGACTCGACTCACTAAAGCTTGAATCAAGTCAAGAGTCGGTCCAACGAACTTGCTAGGCAAGTTTGGGAGAAGAAATATAGTAAGTGAAGGGAGTTGAGTGGGGAGGTGAGCCATTGCTAAGTCTGGATGAAGCCAAAAAGGTGGGGGTTCGTCTCCAAGCCACACTAGATCACGTCGGGTCGAGCTGCTGAATCAAATAGCGTAAGTTAACCTTCTCCCCAAAGTGGATTGTTTTCCTTAATCATTTATCTTTGGCATTACCAAAAGTTTCACGGTCATTAGACTTGATTAGCTACTAGCATATTACCTTTAATAGTGTTAGCTGTTATAAATAAAATACAACTATTAGATAGTCAAACTTCTTTCATCGTTCCTAAATATTACCTGTGACAGTAGAAACATACAAATTACTACCATCATAATGATTACTATTACCATGATTAACTAATATTAATACTATTATTAATGCTAATAATTAGGTAATGATTACTGGATTAGCATGGTGATTAATTTACATTAATTAGCATACAAATCTTAAAAGATAAGCTTAGTCCTAAACGCTAGGATAAAACCCAAACTCTATAACAAAACCCTAAGCAATCTAAACCCTAGATTATAATCTAGACCATAGATAGTTTTGTAAAATCTTGATTTAATCATACAAGTTCATAATCTGTGGTAGGATCCAAGTCTAAGGGTGTGTGCAGTTCCTAATAACATTAGAAGGCGAGTCGACAAATAAGGTGATGATTCTTCCCCTTGAGCTTTCCATTTCCCCATTAGCTTAAGTTATAGTCTTTATTTTAATTTATTTCAATTAATAATTGATATCTCCATCTTATGAATCACATGCGTTAATTGTTGCAATTGAATTTCTAGATCACATGTTTAATATTTATTTTGTATATCTTTTATGCTTATGGATTACTTGTAGATTGCTTTTGAAATTTAAATTGGTACATCAGTGGGAAACCCCCACTTATAAATGTATACATATACTTGGGATGTAACTTGACTGGTTGGGATTGTAATGGACCTTCGGCTTAGTGGTTATTGAATGATGGTTCAAATTGACCATTGATGTGGGCCTACCATCCAGGGGTTGTTGTCTAAGTGGCTTTCAAGGATGGTCTTTTATCGCATGGTTTTGATACTCGCTGTATGTGGCTTATTTTGATATTTGCCCTATGTGGCTTGTTTTGATACTGGCCCAACGTAGCTTTATTTCGGTATTTGCCCTATATGGGTTCGATGTTTTAAACCGTGCATCCATGCGATGGTAAGCCCTATATACTGTACTAGTCGACAAGTTTCCATTAAACATGCTAAGATGGTAGTCTCATGAGCCGGGGATGGTGGTATGGGAGATATGCTCGAGCTATCAGCCTACGCTGGTGACAAGCCCCCGTAGTGACCTTTGAGCTTATTTAAAATGGGTGGTTGTAATTGGACTAATAATGGGTTGGCTAATCATACATACATGGTACAGACTAACATCTATTGCTATCGTACGTAATGTACATATTTGTCCAACTGGATGCTTTTTCAAGGTCGATGATGTCCGATTGGATGCTTTTTTCAGGTCGATGATTGCATGGGTGACGAGCTCACTGTCCACATAAATGAGCATCCCTGGGGCGATAATTGCATTCACACATCCATACACATAATAAGACCTGCATTATATATTGTTTTGTATGCTTTGTTTTACAACTATGTTTACCTAATGCGGTGGTGTGCGATCTTAAGGGAAATGCACACTAAGTTGGCCACTTATCCATCAAATATACAACCGTACAGGTAGTACATGTGGCTTAAGTGGTATGCAGGTTCAGTCTGATGAAGAGCAAAGTACCACTGTTGCAGATGCATGATTGTATGGCCAGAGTTGCTACGTGGTTTTACAGTCCCAGATTTATTATAACTTGCTTTATTTACATGTAACATTCACTTGTAATTGTAAGTATTGGGACATTGGTTTGTATAAGTCATTATGGGCAACCTCTTGTATATTCTCAATATAAATGGAAAATTTTCTTTATGCTGATTTGTCCATTCTACGCTCATCTGCTTACTCTGGTAGTTGAAAAAAAAAATACTCAAATTTGACCATCCTCTAAGGTTAACACTCGGGTTTTTAGGATACGAATCATATACTCGGGTCCTGAAAAGTCGGGGCGTTACAAGGGCGAACACCACTTTTCGATTGTACTTTAACTGTTTGCCCTATATTTATTAATTTTGTTATCTCTGCCTCGCTTTGGTTCCACTACGTTGAATTGCGCAACTCTGATTATTCGTGTGTGTACTAAATGTGAATTAGAATAAAAACGCATGTGCATTTTATTAAGTTAATACATGGAAATTCGGGATCGGAGTCTATGTACTCGGGTGCCGATTTTCGGGGCATTATATACGTGTTCGATGAAATGCCTGAATAAGTAAATTATTGATTTTGATGATTGAATGTGAATCGAATCATCTTTAATATTCGTTGACTTGATTAGATTAAGAAGTAGGACTACAAGAGTAGTCTGATTAGTTGGCAAATTCCTGGATATGAGTTGACCAAATTAGTTTGGCCACCCTGGGCAAGTTTGATCGATTCGGGTTGAATACGGACGATCGACAGTGGCTGGGCCACGCGGAGTACTTATACACTCAATGCCGGTTATGCCAGTGTTCGCCTATATCAACTGAAATTGTTAAAAGAACCAGCTAACCCTATATATGTTCACCATGTATTATCACAACTGTTTGAATCTGAGACACCCTCCTTACCAATTGTAAAGGTCTACTATTAACCATTATCATCGAGATCCTTAAGACTCATGAGCCGGGCATGGTGGTATGGGACACCGTGTGTGTGGTTGTATTGTCCTGAATTTTTTTGGTTTTGGATTTTTAAAAACCCTTGAAATTTTTTGATATAATTAGCTCATGTGGTCATTATCTGAACCTTAATATTCAAGGTGAGCCCATACATGGGTAATACTGGTAAAGAACCGCATAAATTCAATAAATCAATCGTAGAAATCCAACAAATTCGCCCGATCATTTAAACCTCAAGTCTAGCCTCATGATTTTTTCACATATGGCTCCAATCTAGCCGACTTATCATTGACTAATCAAGATAACCGTAACTAAATAAAGATTTACCCAAAGCTGAGACGAGCAGGGTCAGATCTTAATTAACAAATCAAATCAATCCGATTACTCCTTTAGTCTAAAAACTAACGGTTTATGGTTCTTAAGATTGAATTGTTGTTTCCACTAATTATAAATAGGCCACATTATAAACGTAGTTAATCTAAACCTTAATAATTATGTACAAGAAATCTTGATACCTAATTCATTACAGAAATGGCTCGATTTTTCGAATAAGCTTTAGACCGCTCGTTAATGTGCCACTAGTTTCGAAACTATAGAATAATGTCCGTTTCGCAAGGCTTGACGTCCATCGCGAGATATCGAGCTAAGATCGTGTCTTAAATCGTTCAACTTGGACTCGCAAGTCGAGTGCTTGCTTGTGTTGTGTGAATATCTTATTTGAAAATATTGAACTTAAGTGAAATAAGTTCATTTGTTCTTTCACAAAGTTGTAATTTTCGGACCGTCAATTCACAACCAAAGTTGGGGTACCGACTAAAGATATTTCCTAAACATATCCATATAGTCGCGGCCTTGATTGACTATCGGTGACCGTTAAACAGACTTCTAATCATATCTATCGATCGACGCATCCGAAGGGGGGTCGATCATATCCATACGTAGATCATCATTAGGGCTAACTATCCTACGGTGTATATCGACATGTACACCACATAGTGGGCCCCAGAGGTTAGAAAAACCCTCCCATAGGGCTAGTATAATAAAAACCTAGTATAAGACTCATGAGTCGAGCATGGTGGTATGGGACACCGTGTACGAACTGTCAGCCTACGCTAGGGTGACGAGCCTCCCCGTAGTGACAAGTGAGCAACTAAGACTCATGGGTCGGACATGGTGGTATGGGATACCGTGTCCAAGTTGTCGTCCTATGCTAGGGTGACGAGCCTCCCCATAGTGACCAGTGAGCATTGATGGAGGTGATAAATCATTGTTCGAATAACCCCCGTCAAATTACCCGACCGATGGTTTCGTGACAGAGTACTGTTCAAATGACTCGGGCGTGAATGAAATTGGGTGACGAGCTCTTTCCTTTATGTGTTTTGGTTTTATGTGATAAGTCCGCACCTCGAAAATGAGTGATCATACTTGGTATTGGGTTACGACTCACACCGAGTTGATCCTCATACCTTTAGGTATCATACCGTACCTTTGAAATAATTGATTTTGGATATAAACAAGTGACACTTAAATTTGGATCAAGGGACACTGGTAAGGAGCCACAATGTGCGGCAACGAGTTACGTGATTCGAATAAGGATTCGTCATATAACATCGGAATCCTAGCTTTGACAATATGCTAGATGAATTGAACTTAATAATTACTCGGCTAACATGATCATTCATCGCATCGCATTAGTTTAAAATGTGGCGAAACATGCGTTGAAGTCGCTATTGAGGAAGTGTTGTCATTTGTGAACCAGGTGGTCGGCATCACGTGTTGAGGAAGTGTCGAATGGTGAGAGCATGCATTATGTCATATCTTCATATGCGCATTTAACAAGGGTATTTAGGAAATGTTTGATTTCTTGTTTTATCATTACCTACGCTGATTGAGTTGATAACATGTATAACTTAGAACTAATGGAATCACTAAGTTAGCTACTCACTCCTACCTGGGATGGTGTTTTAAAACACCAACCAGACATATCATTAATGCAGGTACTAGTGAGACCTCAGACAGGTAAGCTTATATCGGGTTGTGCCAATGCCATTATGTTTTGGAGGATTGATTGTAAACTGAAATCTTTACACTTTAACCATATTTTGTATGTATATTGTGGCTTATAAAATCTCCATTTTGGATGATCACCACTATTGAAATTGTATTTTTGATTGTTAGCTTTATTATCATGAATATTTTGTTATCTCTATTGTTTTGGATCCGCTAAGTGAATTACATTACTCTAATTATCCGTGTGTGGAATGAATGTGAATATGAATGAGGTCACATGTGCATTCGTATTGGGTTAACACCCGAGAACTCGAGATCGGGGTCTTTGTACTAGGTGCTGATTTTCGGGGCGTTATAGTGCTGCGGCCTACGCTGGGGTGACGAGCCTCCTCATAGTGACCGCGAGCATTACTTTTGCAACTTGCCTTTCATATGTATTCAGCTGGGAGTGACGAACCTAGAAGGATCAGGGATTACATGCATAGGACCGTTGTGGTTACCCGCGTCTAGTGATTTAGTTGGGACCAATGACTAAAAGGGAGGTATCCTGGCTTCCCCGCACTGCTAAATGAATAGGTATAATTAATCACTCAGTCAACATAATCATTCACTGCATTGCATTAGCTTAGAATGTGACGAAACAGGCATTGGTGTCGCGTGATGAGAAAGTGTTGTCATTTGCGAACTAGGTGGTTGGAGTCGCGAGTTGAGGGAGTATTGTATGGTGAGGGCATACATCATTTCATAAAAGAATAATTAGAAAGCGATTGTTTTACATTGCTTTATCATTCTTGTGCTGATAGCCTTGATAACATGTGTAACTCATGCTTTATGGAACCAATGAGTTAATCACTCACTCGCACTTTGGTATGGTGTTTTAAAACACCAACCAGATGCTAGTGTAGATGCAGGTACCGTTGATGCCGATACACTGGAGCAGGCATTCAGGGATGAGGAGGAGGAATTCTCCTATTTCCAGCTCTTGGATCAGCCGATGTAAGCCACGTACCTCTGAACAAAGAGAGCTGGGCATATGGGCTTAGCTGGATGTTACGTTACCACATTTTGTTTATTTTTTGGAATTGTATATACATACAATAAACCCATCCGTGGACCCATCTCTGGAACTTCACGATATATGTATGTTTTGATTTACACATTTTCTTTAATCACATTAAACCTGGAGTATGGTACGTTGTTTAGTATAATTCTATGCATGCTCAAATGCCTAACGTAAAAGAAATCAGGATATTAGCTTCCGTAGAGCATAAGTGATGTTCGGAATCTTGGGAGTCGAGCTTTACTTCACTCTCGAAATTTAAGGCGTTACATCTCCAATCTTTAATAATATCATTCTTTTATACTTCTAAGCCCTTGGAAAATTCTTCAAATCTACCTTAGTGCGATGTAGAAGCTTCTTGATTTGTTGATGTAGATCCTCCAAGCTAGGAAGTCTATCTCTGCTCTATTTCAGACGAAGAAAAGTGGAGAGCTATAGTCAGATCTCCTTCGGTAAGGATCGAGGGCAGACCTATACTATCCATAAGCTGGGGCCCACACACGTGTGATAGAGAGAAAAAGAATAATAAGAAGATGAAGAGAGAAAAGGAATTCTCTCTCTCTCTCTCATTACTCTCTCGTTATGGGTGACGCTGAAGTGGGGATGTCTAGGGCTCTCTTTGAAGCTTGCTAAGATCTATTATATAAGGAGAAAGCTAGGGTTCACAGATGTAGCCCAAATAGTGCTTCGCCATCTTACAAACATTTATATATGTCACTGTGAAGTTTGTAAACATTTTATTAATGCATGTACCTATAATTTAATCCTCCTTCAACAATTATAGTCATCCACCAAAGATTTATATCTCATACTAATTAAATTGTGGCCGTTCAAATTATCCTTGAGTGTAATCAAAATAATTTTGTCGATTAAAACAATACTTCGATAATTAAAAACCTTCGTAAAGCCGTTCAAAAACTTTTAAAGACTTGTTTGGATTTGAAATTTTCATGGTAAATCAAATGAAAAGCATAAATATTAAGTTTCCTTTTCCCTTTCGTTTGAAAATGGTTACAGTTACTCTATGAATGTCAGGTTTATTTCCACGAGTCAAAATTATAATGAGCTTTTCTAATGTGCTAACTAATATATATATATATATATATATATATATTATATATATATATATATATATATATATATATATATATATATATATATATATATATGGGAAAAGGTTATATGCGGTCGAGTTCATGGAAACTTCCCACGAGGTTGAGCTGTGTAGGACCCACCATGATGTATGTCGAACAGCATATCTAAACAGGTCCTTTACAAGACACGCATGTCAGACACCGGATTTTTGTGGGGGCCACAGTGCCATTATTTTCCTAGATTTAAAGCCTTGGACAAAAATCAGCTGGATCAATAACTCAAGTGGGCAGGGAAGGATAGGGATGTGATGCCAACCATAGCTTGTCTGTGGACAACCATGGTGTACTGTGTATCTTTCATCAAAGCCATTAATTAGATGTAACTCTCAACGAAGAAGTGAAAGTACAGAAGAAAGCCTGGATCAAAACTCAGATGGGCCACACCACATTAAATTAGAGTTTTAGTAGCAATTTTACATTTTTCCCGTTAGTGTGGCCCATCTGAAGTTAGGTGGGCACCAATGGAGGGCCTCATCTGATGGGTGACTGGATGGTGCAGATACATCATGGTGGGCCCACAAATCTGAACTGCATGGGAAGTCAGGTACGTTCTAATACACTTGCTCACACGTGCCTATATAAAACACGTACGTGAAATTTGAGCTTTCCATCAAGTGGGCTGAACTACTTAGATTTCTGCGCGTTTTTCACACCTTAAGTGGGTCATAGCATATAAAAACAAATGGACGGCTATAAAAATTAAAAATAATAATAAAAAAATATATCATTTTAACCGTGGCTGCCACCCATGAACCAGCGATGTAGGTGGGATCCAGACCGTAAGGCCCACCTTGATGTGTGCACTGTATATCCATGCCGTCCATCTATTTTGCAAGTATTTCAGGGCATAGTCCAGATACACATACACTGAATTTCATGTACACCAAACCATAGGAAACAGTAGTTATTGACTGTTAAAAGCCTTTTGTGGGCCACACAAGTTTTGGAACAAGCTTATAACCTGTATGAGCTTATCAACTGGTTGGATGGTCAATAAACATTAGGATAGACCCTAGGAAGTTTTTAAATTCAATGACCACTTTTTCGTGTGGTGTGGTCCGCATGAAATTTATATCTGCATTATTTTTGGGACCATGAGATAAAAATAAGATGGAAAAACAGATAGACAGCGTGGATATATAGTACATACATCCAGGTGTAGTGTGGTACACATGAAATTTGTATCTTATTTATTTTTGGGAACATGAGATAAAAATAAGGTGGAAAAATAGATAGACGGTGTGCATGTACAATGCATACATCGAGGTGGGCCCTATGGTCAGGGTCCCACACACATGGCTGGCTCTGGGTCGCATCCAGCTAAGTTTCCTGACCTTTTTCATCTAGTCACGTGCGGTGTCAGCTGGAGGATGGATAGGGCCCAAAGAAGATCCATCTGTAGTTTCCTAAGGTTCTGAGTGTCTAGAAGTGGGACCCATGGTCTGACGATCATGACCGTTGATATGATGGGCCTCATGCATCATTCATAGTCCATATCTCAAGAGATTCCACATTGGGAGTGACATCATGGCCATCCAATCTCTGGCTTTTCCACCTGGATGGTTGACAGTTGCGCCGGAGATCTGAAGCTAGGTGAGGCCTACGGGGATGTTTTTGAGAAATCCACCCCATCCATATATTTTGCCTACTTATATTAGGACATGAGACTCAAAATGAAGCTAATCTAAAACTTGAGTGGCCACATGACAGAAACAATGTGGAGGGAAACGCCTACCATTAAAACTTTTTCAAGGTCCTCATTGATAGAGCTGGGCAGAATCTGACCCGATCTGAACCGAACCGAAGGCCTAGATCGATGTAGATCGAGTAGGACCACTCAGATCCGATCGTACATCGGATCAAGTTCGGATAGTGGTTAATCCCGACCGATCTAATCCAAAATCCGATCCGAACCGATCCGACCCGATCTAGTCAGGTCCTAGTTATAAGTTTTTTGCATATATTTTTTTACTTTTTACTTTTTACTATCCATCTCTCTACCCATCCTGAACCAAATGAACCCTAATCTCTCTTTCTCTACCCAAAGGAGGCGCCACACCCACCTATCTCTCCTCCTTTCTCTCCCTCTTTCTCTCCCGATTTCACTCCTCTCCTTCTCTCCTCCTTTCTCTCATTCTTTCTCTCTCGGTTTCCCACATCTCCTCCTTTCTCTCCCTCTCTCTCCTGATCTTGATTCAGCCCAGTCCGAATTGACTGGACAGACTCAACTCGATTTGGTTTTCCAGACCGAGTCAGACTCGGTTCGGGTAATGCCAGCAAGGATTCGGATCGGATCGAGTCAACCCTGTTGGACTTAGTCTCGGATCGGATTGAGTTCGAGTCAGATTCTTGAAAAATCAGATTGAGTCGAGTTGGACCAATCTAGTCCGACTCGACTCGATGCCCACCTCTACACATTGATGTTTATGTGCCATCCAAACCGCTCATAAGGTCATTTTCACTAGGACAAAAAACACAATATTAGCATCATGTAAAACTTTTGTAGCCCCTTGAATGTTTCAATGGTGGGCATTCAATATTCTCTAGTGATGTGGTCCACTTGAGTTTTATATCAGCCTTATTTTTTTGCCTCATGTTTTAATATGAGCTGACAAAGTGGATGGACAAGATGGAATTCTCGAAAACATTACCGTGGGCCCCATCTAGCTTCTTACCGTAAGAATTTCCTCCACCCCATGGTAGAAAATATATTAAACATGGAGATTGCTTTGATGGTTGCTAAGTATATTTGTCTTCCTCTATTACATTTTTGGGTTATTGGTGCTCTTCCTTTGTTTTCTGTCCTACATATGTAAGCTTCTTTTACTTCTCTTTTGATCTGAGATGTGGATCTTTTATTTTCTTTTTTTTCTATCTAAGTTTAAATTGCGGTGGCCCACTTGTAGAGGTGTACACGAACCGAGCTAGCTCAATTAGCTCATTTGACTCGACTCGAAAAAGCTTGATTTGACTCGGTTCGAAGTTGAGTTCGAGCCGAGTCAAGCTGATTTTTTGAGCTAAAAAATGAGTTCGAGTTGGCCTCAGCTCAACACGACTCGGATCGAATCTAGCTCAAATCAAACTTGGATCGAACCAGTTCGGTGACTCGGTTACTTTGATATTGATGTTGCTCACCAAGTGTTTGATGAAATGACTCAACGAAGTGTGGCTGGTGGCAAGGAAGGTATGTATATGAAACAAAAACCCTTTTTTCTGGATTTTTATGTTACTTGGAAGGTATTTGATAAAATACTTGAAAAACTTTTGTTGCTCTTTTACAGACGGTGGGATTTTGAAGGTGCAGTACAGGTGTTTGTGGAAATGCCGCACAGGCAAACTCGGCTCGATCTTGGCTCGAACTCGACCCGAGTTGCTGACCGAACAGAGCCGAGCTGACCAGTCAGGCTCGAGGATCGAGCTGAGCCGAGTTCGAGCTGAGGTCAGCTAGTGGCCGAGCCGAGTCGAGCTAAGGCCAACTCGACTCGGTTCGGCTCGATGTACACCCCTACCTACTTGTATGTCTTTTAATTTCTTTTAGCTCTTCATCTTGTTTTTTCAGCCTTTTAACCTTATAGAAGTAATAATATGATATTGATCTTCCAAAACTTTGTCTCCGCTGCAGTCCCACACAATCCACATCCCCCTTCTATGGGACCCAGGTTGCTTGGGAAACCCTTTCTTAAAAACTTCCTCCTACGGAAAGCTAGGTGGGGCCCACTATAATGTTTATGAGAAATTCATCAAATCCATCCATTTTGGCAAATCATGTTAGGGTATGGCTAAAAAATAAGGCAAATTCAAAACTCAAGTGGGCTCAATAATAAGAAAAAGTGTATAGGAAAATGCCTACTAATTAAACATTTTTAAGTCCACGTTTGTAACGTCCTAGATTTTTATTATAATTAACGTATATTGTCACTCACTGATCATTAACACTCGATGTTATCCTATACATGAGTAGTACCAATAAAGAACCATACAAATCCGATTAATCAACCGTAGGAAGCCAACGAATCCATCCGATCACTTAAAACCGAGTTTAACCACATGATCTGTTCACATGGGGCTTACATTTAGCTGACCTATCACTAACTAATCAAGACTACCACAGTTAGATTAAAGATCAACCCAAAGACGAGACAACTAGGGTCAGATCGTAATTAACAAACCAAAGTGACCCAATTATCCATTTAGCTTACGAACCAACGGTTTAGAGTGATTATGACTGAATCGCCATTTTCACTAATTGCGAATAGGCCACACTATGAACATAGTTAATCCAAACCCTAATCATTGCCCACGAGAAATCTCGCTGCTTAATTCATTTTAAAAATGCATTGATTATCCAAACGAGCTCTAGACCGCTCGTTAGTGGGCCACTAGTTCTGAAACTATAGAATAATGTACGTCAGACTGGGCTTGATGCCCATCGCGGGTGACAAACCAAGAAAGTGCATAGAACGACTTAACTTGGACCGAAAGCTAAGTGCTTGCAACGTGCGAATCCCCTAGGCCAAAATCTAAAACTTAAGTGAAATAAACCTTCTGCTCTTTCGTGAAGTTGTGGCTTTCCAACCGTTATATCACAATCAAACTCGAGGTATGAGTTAATGATATTTTCATGCTCATATCCGTATAGCGGCAGCCTCGATCAACCATCGGTGACCGTTAAACAGACTTCTAATCATATCCGTTGATTGACACATCCAAATGGTCAGCCGATCATATCCATACGTAGATCCTCATTAGGGCTAACTATCCTAAGGTGTATATCGATATGTATATCCCGTAATGGGCCCTAGAGGTTAGAAACACTCTCCTGTAGGGCTAGTATAATGAAAACTTAGCCCTTGGGGCCATTTGTACAACATCTGACACTATATAAAGCCCTCATTTGGGCACCCCCTCTCATCATACGATTTTGCATTTTTCAAAAGGAGAGAAAGATAGAAAGAGGAAGAGAAAGAAGAAGAAAAGAAGAGTGAGAGTAGGAGTGGGGGGGCTTAAGTGCTTCCCTTCATCGGTTTCCTCCAATCAAATCCCTAACATCGATCATTTTCCTCCGTCGAATCCACTCCATTCACGATTGGGAGGTAAGAAACAAACCTACTTCCCAACCTAGGTTTTTCTGGGATGAATTGCATGGATCTCACGTATTTCTTGGTGTTTATATACGAATTTGTGATTTTTCCCAAATCCATAACCTTAGGAACTTAAAATTGAAAATTTCTTCTCAAAGGTATGGACCATTATCTCTAGATTATCGTTTATCGACCATTGAGGGTCTTAGTTACTGATTAAATGCTTGTAGATGAATTTGTGCATGCTAATATGTTGACGTTTTGATTTTTTCTATAATATATGTTATTGGTTGCATATGGATGCTTACCTGTTTGATAAAAGGTCTAGGTGATTAAATGTGTTGTTTTATGGATGTTCATATGCTTGATTGAATGCCCAACTAAATGTGTTATTTTGTTGATGCCCACATGTTTGATAAAATGTCTAAGTAGATTTGTTATTCCATTGATGCTTACATGTTCGATAAAATGCCTAAGTAGGTGTATTGCTTCTATTAATGCTCACATGTTCGATGAAATGCTTGAGTGATTATGTAGTAGAACTCATGCTACAATTGTATTATGAAATGTTTAGTCTGTAGCGATACTTAGGATTTCTTTGATATTGGGTCAGTTGGATAACTGCCCGAACTAAAGGAGTGACCCAAGTTAAAGCGGCCACCATAGGATTGTTCGATTGACCCGGGTTAAACATGGACGACTGACGGTAGTTGGACTACATGACCTACTTGCACCCAATGCCAGTTGTGTCGTGGTTCTCCCAGGTCAATCAAATTAGTCGACGAGCCGACTGATCATATATGTTCACAATGTATGACACGACTAGATGGAATCTAGGATACCCTGCTCTTAATGGATGTGTCTATTCATAACCATTAGTGTGATACGATCCCACTAAGACTCATGAGCCGGGGATGGTGGTATGGGACACTCTGTCCAAGCTGTCGGCATACGCTGGGGTGACAAGCTTCCCCGCAGTGACCAGTGAGCAACTAAGACTCATGAGCCGGGCATGGTGGTATGGGACACCGTGTCCAAACTGCCGGCCTATGCTGGGGTGACAAGCCTCCCCATAGTGACTAGTGAGCATTGATGGAGGTGATAGACCATTGTTCGAACAGTCCCCATCAAATTACCGTTCGAACGGTTTCGTGCCAGAGCACCGTTCGAACAACCGGGCTTGAATTGAATTATGTGACGAGCCATTTTTCTTTATGTGTTTTAGTTTTATGGGACAAGCCCGCACCTCGGAACTGAGTGACCATACCCTGTATTAGGTAACGATTCATACCGGCTTG
>JAJHSJ010002231.1:0-32519 GCA_021015155.1 Magnolia officinalis | reverse complement strand
TAACAATTCAAACTTAACTGTGAAATCTAACAGATATTGAATCTAAGAGTCATAAATTACCAACATCACTTATCTTGTAATTCTAAATCAAGATGACTGTTAAAATCTCTTCGAATTCATAAGAAATTCAGAAAAATTTAAAAATTTCACAATTTTGCTCAAGACCAAGAAAAACACTGATTAGGTAACCTAATCTCCCACCCCCAACCTAAAATCTACATTGTCCTCAATGTAAAAGATGTAAGCATGCAATGCACATGGGACAACGAAAGTAAATGAGAGTGATGGGAAGATAGTACCTGGGTAAGAGTCGAGAGAGAGAGACTTTTCCATAGAGATCTCAACATGAGAGCGGGCTAGCACAAGAGTGAAACCAATCGAAAATAACAAAAAATAAACTCCTACCTATACAACTTTCGCAGGTGCTCTCAATTGCATTTAGCGTATGCACAAGCCTTTAAACCCCTAGGTTGCCCCTAGTGGACGAGTTGTAGTCTCGTGAGGGTTTGTAGCAATGTACCCACAAACATTGAATTGACTAATCATGGAATCAAAAGCGGGGTTGCCTCCCAGGAGCGCTAAGTTAATGTCTTCAGCCGGACTAAAGAAACTACCATAATCCTATGAAAGTAGGGAAAGACTACTTAGTAATGCCACAAGGTTCCTCTTTGGCCAATATCTAGATAAATTTCTCAGTAAGTTTCTCAACAGGATCATCCAAAAGCCCTTTTTGCAATAGGCTTTGATGCCCTGGAGCATGAATGGCCGAAGAGACTTATGTACCTTAGAAAAAATTTGGCATTGATTCGCTGAGGTATCCAAAGTATATATGATTCACCCGTGTCAAAAAAAGTCTCAAAGTTAGTATCCCATATGAATCAAAGACTACAGGTAGATAAAATTCAGAAAAATTATCAGGAAGTAATGTAGTCTTAATGCATTCCAAAGTTCCAGACTTCGGTTCAATTTTTAGCTCCTCTTCCTTTAGTGGTAAACATTCAGGGTCAGGGAAGGAGGAGCTTCAGAGTAAGGGTTCTCTCAGTCAGTGATGACATGTTGTCTTGCAAGGCATCACTTTTCTTTGACATGAGATCGTTTGATTCTACAAAGTGTGTCAAGTAATCATCCAATGAGTTAGGAAGTTCAGCTGAGCATGACTTATTTTCACGTTGGAGCTCGTGTGATGATCTGTCCAAGGAATCCATCATCCTTGAAGTGGATGAAGGTACGCTCTCTTGCTCCAGTCCTGCACTGACAGATTGACAATCAATAGGGGAAGCATCGATGTGGTCATTCTGTTCATTGAAACTACTCAATCGAGGTGGTAAATCATAAAAATGTGACAGTTCAGATGACGACCTCAACTTGGTGGTTTCAATTTTAAGAGTCATATTAAGTGGCTCGTCCATCTCCCGCATCATATCATCATTCAATTCAGAGGAGTGGTCTAAAACATGCATCACAAGGGTTGGAAGGGTCAGTTGAAATTGGTTCATTCTCCACATTCAAATCAGTCATGTCAGAAAAAGTGGAGTAGATCATTATGGTGTTGACAACTTCCTGAACCTCTGATCATTGGCAGGGGTTACACTTGAGATTGAATCCCAATACTCATCATCGTCAAGTTCCGTGCAGTGTGCACTTGGGATGGGATCACATTCCTCACACTCTATTCCTTGATTAGGTTGAGGTTCGAATAAACTAATCTCTACCTCATCAATGTAATCATGTGTATCATGTGAGTGAAGTGTGTCACTATCATTATATTTAAAAGACACCCACGTCTCTTGATCATTCCTTTGGACAGTCATCGAGATCGACTCATCGGGAAATCGAACCATGTGCTCATCAATACAATCCAATCTTCATTCTCCCAATTGTACCATTTTTCATAGTCGCATCACGTGAACTCCACTGCTTGTACATCTTTTACAAGTTCTTGAAATCGTTGGAGTGTGTTTTGTTGAATGAGCTCCAGATTTTGTATGGAGTTCTGAAGTGAATTCTCTTGGATCGTTCTTTGTTGGATTTCTGAGGTATAGGACCCAAAAGAATCGTTATCATGATGCATTATTGATTCAACTTCCCAATTTGATGGTTCCATTAATCATATGTATGGGATTGTGTATGAAGAGTTGGATTCGGTTGAGGCTGAGGTGCATTAGCCTCAATTATCCTATCAAGGCGTGATTCAAGCTCTTTTATTAATTTTCTCACGTCCGCAGCAGAGTCTGTGTCACTTTGAGATGAATTCTCTTGGATCGATTTTGGTTGAATCTCAAAGGTGGGGAACCAAGAGAATTATCATTATAACATGTTGTTGGTTCATCTTTTCGACTTTGATGGTTCCACTAATTAGAGTCGTACGGATCATGTGTGGGAGAATCTGATGGTTGGTAATACATATTATCACTCATAATATAATCACGCATTGTTTTCTTTTTCTCGGATGAGTAATAATAATTCTCACTCCCATAGTTATGATAACCCAACACTCACGTACTGTCTTGTTAATCCGTGGGGTGTAATGTTCTCCTGTATATGATCACGTAAGGATTTCTTAACCGATGAAGTGTTGTTATCTCTGGTCGGTTCTCGATGATTGTTTCAGGAAAATTCTGAGGCATAGGTTGATTTTTATCATAATTATCATCCCAATATAGATTATTCTTCTCAGCATACTGACGTTCCCACTCGTGCATATACATGATGAGTCCTCAACTCTGATTCTAATCCTAAGAAAATGGAAGAAAAGGTCCTACAGCAGTATGGAAAGTAGGTAGAGGAGAAGTTAGAAGGAAGTTACTAAGTTAGAAATTCTTAAATTAAGATCCTGCAAAAGAGCACAAAAGAAATTAGTTCCTAAAAATAGATATTCTATAGTTAGAAAATTTTAAGATGGAAATAGAACGTTAGTTTCTAAAAAGGAAAGTTCCCTAACCTAAAAGCTAAGTTAGTTTCTAAAAAGAATACCTAGAATAAGAAAGTTCCCAAATTAAAAGAAAGCCTAGAATTAGAAATTTTCTAAAACTCAAACCCTATTTCTAAAAATAGAAAAAGTAGAGGAATTAGGAAGGGATTACCAAATTAGAAGTTTATGTCAGGATCCTACAAAACAGTAAAACATGTTAGTTTTTAAAATTTAGAAAATCCTAAACCTAAAGTTAAAAAAATCCTAATCTTAAACTAACCCTAAAACTAGTTAATTTAAGAAAACGTAACCGTCAATCCCCGGCAACGTTGCCAAAAACTGTTCACTCCCAAAGTGCAGGGTTTGTTGTGAGTAGTAATAAAATCGGTAAGACCGAGGTCGAATCCCAAGAGACTGGAACTTGTACGTAATCTGAAGGTAACCAGAACTAAAACTAGAACAAGATGAATTTTAAATCAAGTGTAGATTGAAGGATATTTGGTGAAATAATTAACTAAAAAACTTTAAGAGAATTTAGAGGAGGGAAACTAGGGATTCAGAGGATCCACTTATAGAGATCAGGGAGATCTTATGCCTGCTTCAAGAATCATTGAACTTATTTGATATAGTGTTCAAAAGATGAAAGGTATATGAATTAGAATGGATTCCATCACCTAACCATGCTCAGGAGACAAAGTAAACAATAGAATTAAACTAATTACCAACCAATCAATGCATGAAGGTTAGGAAGGGTACTGTCATCCGATCATGCCCAAGAGACGATGATGAACAACAGGGCTTCCTGACGTCATAAACATCAAAGGAAAAGGAAATACTCAAAGCCATTGTAGACCCATTGTAATTCAGTCACAACAGACCGTTAAAGACTAAAATATTCCCATAATAATCAAACCAATATCAAATTCGGTTCATGAATTTAAATTAAAGGCAATTAATAGAATCCCCATCTCACTACAAGCTTCACCTCTTAGCCCTAGCTAAGAGGTTTAGCTCGACATGGACAAGCTAAATTCCATCAAAATTCATAGAAAAAAAATATATATAACATAAACAAAAAGAAAGGAAATTCAAACTCTTTCTCTCCCTGTCTCCTTCTCTGTTCCACCCCAAGCCACCAGTCGTCGATCTCCCCTGATCTCTCTCTCTCTCCTTTCCCTTTATAAACATGAAGAACGCTGGATGGGAGGTCCGCTGCTAAAGAGGAGTCAGTGCGGAGGTTTTTCCGCACTGCGTGCACAGCTGGAGTCGGCGCGGACGTCAGTCACTTACGCGTAAAGAAACGCAAAACAGTTTGCGTTTTGGCCTAGTTTGGGACGAACGACCATGATTTCTCTGATTTGGCCTTCATGGTGATGATCATGGCCCCCTATTAGTGCATTTGAATGGTTTGGATCTTCCAACCGATTGTGATCGGGATCACAAAACCGGCCCACCGCAGCCAGTTTTCTCGGATGTGCGAGCAGAGCTGCGGATCCTCTTCCGCTGTTGAAGTCGGTGGGTCCCATTTTCAGTCTTTTCACAGAAATGTCCATTAGTTTCCCCTCGAAAAACCAATCAGGAATGGTCGGTTTTGGACTGATTTCGTGTGTGGCCCATAGAATTTTCTCCCTACCGTCCATCCTGCGATCGGACGGTTGAAATTCGATCCACTCTTTCTTATGAAATTCAGCCACCTAGGAGTTGGTCTTGTTCGTCCTATGAAATAAATGGACGGTCCAGATCAATGTTATAGGGAGCGGGTGGGGCCCACTACACCAGCTCAGCGTCCGCAGAGGCGAACGCTGTTTACGCGGGCTGTGTCGGGTCAGCGTCTGCTAACCGAACTCTCCGGTCCGGTGTGGCTCGTGTGTACGTGCATTGAATGCACGCACACCCTCATGTGGGCTCCTCTGTGATGTTTGAGAGAAATCCGTACCGTCTATCGGTTTTTCCACCTCATTTTAACCATGAGGACCAGGTTTGAAGCATGTCCAGATATCAGGTGGGCCCCAAATTGAAGACAAATGGGCTGATCTGTCCGTTGGTCCACTTACCGAAGTATCCATTAGCTAAAATTTGACGTGTACGGTCGATTTATGGTCCTCAGGCCATGTATGAATTTTCAAGCTGAACGGATAGTGGGAACCCTGTGATCTTGCGTTCTAGGCGACTTTTAGACTACCTGAGTCTTCAGTTTCTCGATTTTCTCGGATCTCTGATGTGTAAATTCGTCGATCTTGGTTCCATGAAGTCCGTCCCTTGTTCTGGTGAATTTTGAGTGTAAAATCTTATCTTTTAACATCTTATTTCGATCCAGGCTCATAAATATGCTCTGCATCACAAACATGGTTAAATCAGACCATTAAACAGTATCATGTACGTAAATACAGGCCGTAACAAGGGTCTAGTATGCAGTATTTGACCCTCAACACAAGGGACTAGGGGGTCTCTAATGATCGGCCTTGACACGTTGGCATGTGTCACACTCGGCCACAAAATTCACAATTTGGCTTACTATCCCTAACCAGAAATACTGCCTTGACAACAAAACAAGCCAACAAGCTCAATATTGGCAATACACAACTATTCAGCAGGCAGAACATCTTACCAACCAAAACGGAACACGATAATATCATCGACCTAACACAACAATCTTCCCAAAAATGTCGATACTGATAATCCTTAATGGCAAACTCTAATTGCAATTTGAGTGAACAAAAGCCCTTGGATACAAAAAGGGTGCGATGCACCAAAACACAAGACTTACATACGGAGATAAAGAGAATACCCATAACGACTCCCCTAATAATTAAGGGTTCTGTTGAGTCGCGCAAAATCAAGCCTGAGGTGGCTGGGGAGGTGTCTGTGTCACGGCCCAAATCTGAAAATCAGATTCACTGGAATCCCGATCGCCGAATCCGGTGTCGACAACCTTCGTAGTACCCCATTCTCGGCTCTTAGCGTCCATACGCCAGATTCCGATCCTGGGATCCTATAAGGAGGATTTTTTCAATGTACATTTAACTCATAATAAGCATAACCACAAGATTACCCAATTCACAAAGGCAACATCATCATCACATATCCACCAATATAATCATTTGATTACAATACTAAAGGGAAATACATAAATCAAAAATCAAGCCCTAGAAGACCGCTACATGCTTCAAGCTCAACACTGCTGCAACCTAACATCACCTGCACGCATCTATGGTGCATAAGCTTATAGAAAGTTTAGAGGGTGGTGTAAGTGTGTGCACAAGGTAAGTGTCAAGTATTCAATACAATGTCATCATCATACAGTACCGAAAATACTGGTAATCCATAAATCATACAATATCAAAATAAGCAGAATTACTAACAAGATCATGAATTACCAGAGTAAACAGAAATATTGACAAGAGCAGGAATTGTCAGAGTAAACAGAAATACTGGCAAGATCATAAATTATATGAACACAGAGTAAGTGGAAATACGGACAAGTCCATGAGTCAATCAATATCAGAATACGTAATATAGAATAGTTATGCAAATGAGGAGTCATAAAGAGCCAAATATCAAATGCCGAGGATGCGATGCAATATGTAATTTCCTGATGAGTCCACGAATAGCGTCAATCATATCTAGATCATATAAATGCAAAAACACAGTAACCCAAAATACCATATGTCATGAATGTAATGCAATATACGGTACGAATGAAATGACCATACTGGAGTGTGAAGTCGGGATGATAGTACGTAGTATCGCAGGCTATGGGGTCCATCACAAGGGACTTCTATCCAAATCAGTTCCATACCTAAATTTGGATAGTTAGACTCAATGTGATCGATAAACTCCTGATCTTAGGTTAGTCGCGCGCCCAACCGAAATCCTGGCCATACGAAGGTACACGTAACAAATAGTTACGCACCACTTGCCCGAGTGGATAGTGAATGAATGAGTATGCAACTCCTACTCAATAAGTCCACATATCAGTACGATTCATCTCTGGGATCATCACCGGGGTTTAGTACACTCTACATGCAATCGCCGCCCACTGGACGCACAACCATGCAAGTGGAAGAGACCACACTATCCGCCTGGCCAGTAGTCAGCCAATATCTACTCAGCACGTTGATAGTGGACCTATTCACGAGCTGGTCAAACTCAGCCTAGCAATACCCCCTACCCTCGGGCTGGTAAGGCCACACCCCCTCCTAACCGACCTCGACACAGTGGGAGACACGGCCTCCAAGTATTCGGCACTCGGGCGCTCATGTATCCACTCGGTCTCGACGTTAGGGCGTCTCCTGGCCACAGAGGTTTAGGGATTTTCACCCAGGGACATCTATGGCGCCCGTATACTAGAATCAAACATTTCTGGTGTCCCCTCTGGCCATCCACGATATGCCTGTAGAGGCTACGACCCTGATGTTGCTAGGGCGTATAGTAATCACAACACACAATGGAAGATGCATGAGTCATACAATCCAGTCATGCATCAATCCTGCGCATACTGTGCGCTCATGTGAGATAACCTTCGCCTATCATGGAGTCTCATAACAACATACTCAATGACATATGCAATGATCAACCACATGTCATAAACAAACATACAGATGATGCGTATGGGCATGTATCATGATGCTATGCTGTCACGTACTCATAATCGGTATCAATAATCGGCATCGACAATCGACCTCGATAATGTGGACGTTTAACCAACATTGCCCCAAGGAATGACCCACATAGAGCCAAACATATCGTGGGCCCATAGCCTCACACAAGGGCCACATACATCAAGTGGGCGCATCACATGGGCTAGAAATACATCGCAATGGGCCTCATCATATGGGCCTCATATACATCAAGTGAGTCGCATCAACTGGGCCGCAGCAATGGGCCTCATATAAATCCAATGGGCTGCTGGGCTGCATTAAATGGTCATATACAATCTCAATCGGCCGTATCTCATGGGCCTCAAATATATCATGATGGGCCTCATCATATGGTCTAATATACATCATAGTGGGTCGAAATAAACGGGCTTAATATACATCACCATGGGCTACGACCCATGGTCCTCAAATACATCACAATGAGCTACGACCCGTGGGCCTCAATATACATCAAGTGGATTGCATTAATGGGTCTCATATAAATCAAATGGGGCCACATACCTGGGCCTCGAAATACATCAAGTGGGCCACACATCATGGGCCTAATACATATCACAATGGGCCTTGCCCTCAGGCCACGAATACATCACAATGGGCCTCTGACACGGGTTTAATATACATCATGAGGGGCCACATCCTATGGGCCTTAATTATATCACATTGTGTCATGTCCCATGGGCATGAGCCGCACCACCTGGGCCTTGAATGTGTCACAATGGGCCATAACCCATGGGCCTCAATACGTCACAATAGGCCACAACTCGTGGGCCTCAAATACTAAACAGGTGGGCCCCATATATATTAAGTGGGCCAAATGGGGCAGTCCATGGTTTAGCAAAACAAATCAGCATGGTTGAAACATATTCATCATGGTGTGCCCCCCATGCCGATGGGTGGCGTGGTGAATACATACATTATGGTAGGTTCCCACACTACCCTGGAATGATGGACGGCTAGAGGACCATATACATTCAAGTGGGGTCCATGTCATCAAGAGGAAGGACGGTTGGATATAACAATACATCATGGTGGCCCTACGCCACTCGTCCAGATGGACAGTCGATTATAGAGCATGTACGTCAAGGTGGGTCTCACCTGCCATGGACGGAGTGGGTATACAACACAACATCAAGGTGGGTCCCAGGAATAGTCTGCCCAGTGGCGTATGCTATGATCAGTCACTTCTCACATCAGGCATACATATGATACGTATGATCATGAATTATGGATCTATGCTAAACATGTGTTGTGGTGATGGGCTCTGTTCATAACGAAGATGGGCCTAGGCGGTCTACACACTACAAGTATGAACCTATCATTGGACCCTAGGGAGAGTCACAATGTGGACATTTAACCAACATTGTACTTACAATGTGGACGTCAAACCATCATCGCTCCCAAGGTATAGCCTGCCATAAAGGTCAACACACAAACCAAGGTGGAATCACATTACAATGGGCCTCAATCCATGAGCTCCAAATACATCACAATGGGCCTCAACCCATGGGCCCTATACACATCACAGTGGGTCTCAAACCACGGGCCTTTATACATCACAATGGGTCTCAACCCATGGGCCCTAATACTTCACAATGGGCCTCAACCCATGGGCCCTGTAGACATCATAGTGGGTCTCAAACCACGAGCCTTTATACATCACAATGGGTCTCAACCCATGGGCCCTAATACTTCACAATGGGCCTCAACCCATGGGCCCTGTACACATCACAGTGGGTCTCAAATCACGGGCCTTTGTACATCACAATGGGCCTCAACCCATGGGCCCTAATACTTCACAATGGGCCTCAACCCATGAGCCCTAGAATACATCAAAATGGGCCTAATCGCATGGTCCTCATATATGTCAAGGTGGTCTCAACAACGGGCCTCATACACATGACGGTGGACCTCAATAACGGGCCCTCATACACATCAAGGTGGGCCTCAACAACGGGCCCTCATACACATCAAGGTGGGCCTCAATAACGAGCCCTCATACACATCAAGGTGGGCCTCAATAACGGCCACAAATACATCAAGATGGGCCTAATCACATGGTCCTCATATATGTCAAGGTGGGCCTCAACAACGGGCCATAAATATGATAAGTGGGCCACATCACATGGGCCATATGTATGTACCAAGGTGGGCCTCAATAGATGGCCACAAATACATATACCAAGGTGGGGTTCACTTGAACTATAGATCTGTCTTGTTTTTTTTTTTTTTTTTTTTTTTTTTTTTTTAAATTTTAATCTCAAGCCTTAAAATTATCTGTTAAAATGATTTGGACGGTTTGGATGCAACACATGCATCATGGTAGGTCCTATGAAGGCCCATCATCAAGTATATATTATATATAATTTACATAATCTATACAATATTATATATAATATACAATATTATATATAATATAATATACACACACACACACACACACAGCACACACACTACACACACACACATCAGGTGGAGTCCCACACGTGGGGTGGGTCCCACCGTCCAGTGCTATGGACGGTGCAGACAGAGCACAGAAACCATGGTGGTTCCCACTGTCCACAGCTGTGGACGATGTGAATAAAACATATACATCAATGTGGGTCCCACGTGGGGCCCACCAAAATGCTTATTGTCGTCTAGCCTGTTGATAAGGTCACGCATGACCTGGATGGAAGGAAAAACAAATTTCATCTTGATCCAAAACTTCTGTGAACCCAAAAACGGGTTCCAATGGCAGGTGTTAAGTCACCACTGTTTCCTATGATGTGGGCCACCTGAGCCTGGATGGGGCTGATTGGGGTGGGGCCTGCTTCAGGAAGGGGCCCACATAACGAACGGGTTGGATGACGAACAAACATCATGGTGGAGCCCAAATGAGGGGTTGTGATCCTTGGCCGTCCGCCCATACACTACAGCAGGTGCTGCCTGCGCCTCTGACAGCAGTAGCGTCAGTTGCTGCTATATATATATATATATATATATATTATATATATATATATATATATATATATATATATATATATATATATACATACATATTATTTTTAAAAAATATGTTTTCTCACTGTTTCCTCATGTGGGGCCTGCATTAAGTGAATCTACCCCAGCCAATGGATTTTACAGTCCATAACCCATCCATCAAGCCCAATATTAGGCATCTCGCGCGTTGTAGAAGAATTAAGATGAATTTAAACGGTGAAAATCACTTTCTTCAATGTTATGGCCTACCAGATACTCGGATCAACCTCATTTTTTGGCTCAATGCCTAAAATGGTCTGAGGAAAGGAATAGACGGCGTGGATTGAATACATACATCAGGTGGGTCCTGTGGGAGCAGTCCACCCCAAAACCAAAAGAAATCTTTTTTTTTTGTTTACAATTTACGTCCAGTGTCTCTGGACACTGGACGACTTGGCATGGCACATAAATGTAAGGTGGGCCCTGCTCAGGTGGGCCACCAAATGATGGATGGTGTGGATATAACACATATGTGAAGTGGGCCCCACTTACAGATGGCTTGGATAAAATATATGCTTCATGGTGGGGTCTATCCGGGTAGGCCACCTGACCACATCATCACATATAACAAAGAAGAAAAAAAAGAAAGAATGAAAAATAAAGGGAGGGAGAGAGAAGGAGAGAAGCACCCACCTTAGGATCTTATCTTCTTCTTACTCCTATAGCCTCTAAAGCTCCAATGGATGGACTTCAATGGTTAAGATCGATCATGAAGGGTGGGATTGGATGGTAGGAAGGTGGGCCATACTAGTTTCTCTTCCATAGAATGCCATAGACGGTTCCTTGCTAGGGAAAAATGTGAGAGAGAGAGAGAGAGAATGAGAGAGAGAGAGAGAGAGATGATGGGAGAGAAATGATGGTGAGTGATGGATAGGTGTACTTGACATGTAAGGGAGAGTTGACTTTAGGTAAGGTGATGTAAGAGAGGGGGGGTTGGGTTGATTTGATTTAATTGATTGATTTAATGGGTGATAGAGATTCTCTCGGAATTACAACGTGCGGTGTTTTCCTCGAACTGAACGCGGGCCCACATCTCTTGGCCTGGGTATCGCCTCAGCGGGTGAGACGCATCATTGGAACCACGGCGACGGCGTGGTCGCATTGGTACAAGTCTCGGGTCGAGCCGACTCTGATATGTAGGACTCGGCTTAGGATCACGCGCAAACATCGGATTTAGGTTGCAGATTGCCGAAATTCGTTGGGAAGGATCGCGGGGTTTGACGGAACAGTACAGACTAGGATACGGGTCTTACAGTTTGTCTCCTCTGCATCTGCGGTCTCTGCTGCTACTGTGATCGCTGCGAAGGTCCATCCTGCTGATGGGGACACTCGCGCCTACGGTGTCTCGTCTGCCCACAAATCCATCAAAATGGTGGAAGTCGGCCCAATATATGGTTGGGCCAAGCCGGGATGTCCCATCCCACTTTGGGCCCATAGGATGCCCCGAGAATCTGATCTAAGATGGGGTCCTCATGTAATTACTAAGGGTGACCCAAAAGAGTGCAGTGATTACGCCCAAAGATTATAAGAAAACATAAGCATGTAACATGTACACAAGTTCTCAATATGGTGGGCCCCATAGCCAAATAAAGTTTTAACCATAAAATTTTACATTTAAGGCCCTTTGATAAAATTTTGGCCGCCCGTTTGACTTCCTAGACCCGCTAAGGTCTAGAAATTAGTTAGATATGTGGAATTAATCTCACTCACTGGGGGAGACCCTGAAATTGCGGTAAAGACCACTTTAGTTGAAGTAGGAATATCCAATATATCCTAGAGGGGGGTGAATAGGACTTTTAAAGTTTTTATGGTTTTTTAAAATCCTATTACACTAATCCTAATCGGCAAGCACATTTTAGGATTACTCAAAAATAACTCTACTGGCTTCCAAGCCTGGTAGAGGATCCAATCATAAACTATTTAAGAAGTGAACAATATGCAAACTAGTTTATGATGGATATGACTGTATATGTGTGTGAGGTGTGATCTCAGGTATTCAGATATGAAAGTATTAAAGTAAATCACACAATCAGAAGAATAATAATCTTAAAACAGTCATTTTTATAGTGGTTCAACGATCAGTCTACTCTACTCCCGACAGACGCACTCAACCCTTGAGTGTGCCGAATTTCACTAAGGAGGTTTCACAAACGGTTCACCTCAAACTTAAGGTTTTAAATCAGGTTCACCTTCACCCTTTACAACTTACACTGAGGCTGACCTGTTTATGCTCCCTGAGCAAGGTCAACACATAGCACTCGTTTAGGCTCACTGGCCAAGGATCTTCCACAAGACCTTAATTGAGGTTTTACGGGTGTGTTTACCCCAAACCTGAGGTTTCACACAGTTCACCTCAAACCCAAGGTTTTGATGGTTCACCTTTAACCAGATGTTTATGCTCTCCCACAGAGCAAAGGTCCACACAATGCACCCATCACGTACACTCCCGCCAGAGGCCTCCAACGAGGGCTTTCAAGGGTGAGAAACACCTAAGACCCAATCCTAAAAAGGAATGATCACAAGTTGTTCTCTGGACTCTAATAACTTACAGATAAGCAGATGAGTCCATTCAGCACGTCGACGTAGATCTCCTCCTTTGTTGATGAAGAGTCTTCGGTTTCCTTGATTAGCAACTAAAAAGATGTCACCAATACATGGCGACGTGAGGTTGGTGCAAGTTATGATGAATCCTACTCTCAAAAGGTTTCCTATACGAAAATAGAGCGATTTACAATCATCTATGCATTCAAGGCATCCCCTTAATGATTTACCATGAAGGTAGTAGCTAAAGGATCCTTGAATGCGAAAGTTCATTCCCCAATCCACTCTATAGAATATCAATGATGAGGGGGATTAGAGGATGACTCCCTTGAGAGAAAGGGCTTTGGGTATAAGATCTAAGGTTAAACACTCAAAAGCACTCTCTTCTTTCTCTACCAGCATAATAGACAAGCTCTTTTTAATAGGCAAAAGGTTTCAACGGATTTAAAACGGTCACATTTATGACAGAGTTCGATATCATCGAGCATATACTCTTGATAGCATCGATGGTCCGCTTGATGACACAAACTCAATGTCATACGCTTTTGAAACCTTTAGCCAACTGGTCGATGAAATCGAAACACTTGTCGATGTCATCGGATTTCGAACTCCGATTTCATCGATGAGAGGTTCGATTCATCGACACTTGAAAGCGAGAGAGACTTGATGTGAAATATTTCAGGTTTACAAGAATGATCGAGGGACCATCGAGATCATCAGAATTTGAATGTCGATGATATCGATATCAGAGTCAAGGCATCAATAAATTCAGTAGATTTCTCATTAAGCTTGCTGGACAGTTTATGTCTTTTCGATACAATCGACCTGGTATCGATATCATCGATATTTGAATATCGATTCTATCGAGTGACCCTCGTTCATAGATAAATAATCCTGAAATATTTTGCTGGAAGAACTTGGCGCCCAAGACCGATATCATCGAAGGCCTTCCATATCATCGAGATTTGAATTTCGATGGTATCAGGAGGCTTCGATATCGATGTTTATATGATATTCTTAAGAAAAAACAGGGGCGCCGGAAATCTGCCTGTCGATATTATCGAATCACTTTCGATGAACTCGAGATTTGAATATCGATGAATTGATATGTTGTATCGATACATCGATAATTCCATCCTGATTGGTATGAGGTTGCTGGACATATTTGGTCCTCTTTTCGATGGTATCGATGGAGCATCGAGGACTCGACAGCGCAGGTCGATCATATCGAGATGTGTATCGACAAAATCGACAAAGCAAGAAAACTTAGAGAATTTTCCTATTTTGAAAAAGTTTTCTTATCTTAAAAACCCTAAGATTATCTAGCATTTTTAAGGGTTTAAATACCTGGTGTTTTGGGTCATGGGATGTGAGGCTTTTTAAGTTTACCTGTGGCGAGCTTGCACACATCCGGTTGAGGCAGACGCTTGAATTGATCTTCCTATCAAGCTCTGTAGTCTAACTGACTCAACACTCACACTAATTGACAAACCAGGTCACTTTCAGACCCCACCAGATGGAGAGTGTGTATATATCATGAAAAGATCAAGTGGGCCTACTACTGGATTGTGAGTCCAGCAGCAACCCAAGGTAGAGAGTGCTTCCATAAACCGGCGATCTAAGGCTTGGACGGCCTGGACCAAACATGCCTTAAGGTAGGTTCCACATACATGCACATCGATCCTTAAATAAATGATGACATCCGCTATGGTGGCCTTTAACCATCCATAGAGGAACCTATGGGCCTACCTTAGGATTCTCCTAGGAGGACATCTAACATCAACTGGTTCCCAAGAGGTTACCCGCCACTACTCGAACATGAACTAAGGCCTAAAGCCTAAGGCAATCCATGACCTAGTGGCTTATACTCAAAGCCAACACATAGACAATATGGTGGGCCCTCAAGCAAGGTTGGGCCTAACCATAAAGATTATGAGTCCACTCATTGTGGTGGGCCTAATGGGCAGCCCATTATTCCAACATATGGGTGCTCCTTATATTTAAACAAGTAAGTTGGGGCCTCACATCTCGGCCTAGTATGGTTTTTACTTTAATGGGCAAGCAAGGGCTCAACTACCTGAGTATTTGACCCATAAAACCATCACAATGTTTATTAATTAATATAGGCCCAAAGGTCAGGGGTCTATCAAGGATATTTCAAGACATTGGGCCTAGGAAACCTAACAGCCAACTATGAATATTATTCTAAAACCCTTTAAGGTGGGCCTTAAGAGTGTACTAATTAAGCCCAAAAATCCAATCAAGATAGGGCAAGATATATGTAATATGTCCCTAAATATGGTGGGCCATGCTCTCCCAAAACATACATTTGTGGGTAGCACCCTTGGGCCAAATGCTGAAATTCCAGCCCACCCATATCTGGGCTTGCTGGAAATTCAATAAAAGTTATTTATATTATATTTATTTCTCTGATGGCCCACACACATCACGTGGGCCCCACTGGATGAGATGAGAAATATACACACATATATTCAAGTGGGCATGCAGTTGAATGCGGGCCCAGCAGCCCAAGGTAGGGGCGTCCCATGGTGGGTAGTCCTACGGGCCTGGGTATTTGGTCAAAAAATGATCTAATTTGCAGCTGCACCACGATCAGTCCAGGGACCTGATGGTCCTAAAATTTGCAAGATGGTCCTTCCATAGGTGGACCACAACTCCACAAAATTTCGTAATTTTTGGATAAGTAAAAGTATTTTAATTTATTTTTAGAAAACAGTCTGTCCTGAAAATCGGACTAACCTGGACGTCCCAACGTGGTGGGCTAGTCTGGCCCTTACCACTGTGTGCACAGGTGTCTATTGGTCCCAAATTTGTAGGTGAGTCCTACCATGGTGGACCACATTCCTGTAAATCTTCATAATTTTTGGATACTTAGAAGTATTTTAATAATTCCGGAGTTACAATCTGTCCAGGGTGAAATGTTTCTTAAAATAACTATCCTGAATTTGGGCCATCCAAATGGGGGGGTTCTGGGCCTCCAAAATTCTTGAAATTTGGACCCAAGGTCCCTCATCAAGTCTAAAAAAAGGTGGGACCCATAAATATGGCCCACCTTTCTGAGAAAATATTTTTTTAAAAAATATTTTTATGGAACTATGCTGCTGGACTGCACAACAGAAAAATTCTAGCAGCCTCTCTATTTAGCCCACACTTTTGGATGCCCAAATGGGGTCCATTGGCCTAAAATTTTGCAAGTAGGTCCTACCATGGGTGGGATACCTCTTTGCAAAATTTTACTATTTTTGAGGTGGTATAAGTTTTTCTTTAATTCATACAAATTATGGTCAGCATGAATATCAGAAAAAATCTGCTGGTGTAAAAATTGTTTGTCCATGTTTGACACCACATGAGGTAGGCCTATACTTGTTTAAATTTCTGGAAATTTTTTAGGTTTGATGGTCCCACATATGGACAGCAAGTGGGGTCCACTGGAGTGTCCCACTTACTCCCAAATCAAGATGGAAATAAGCATTTCTACATGCAATGTTTTGGACCGTCCAGAAATTTCTGGACAGTCAGCCTACTTTGGCCCATCCCATAGGCCTCAAGCATGAGGGAAATGATGTGGGCCCCATTCCACATAAAAGTGGGGTCGACACTCTAGAAAATCCCAAAGAAATTTGGGAGAAAAAGACATGCAAACAGATCCAAACATTAGCTTAAAAGTCATGCTCAAACTGGGCCTGAAATCTGGACAACAACATATGCTATCCATAATTCAGCCCATATAAATTAATCAAAGGGTTTATGACCCTGATTCAACATGTGGGGTCCACCTTGATGGGTTAAAAAAATTCTAGACCCAGGAGCTCACTCCAACCTCCATGAAAAAGCCATTTGGAGGTCACCCAAACCATGCATGCATGGTGGGCTTAGACATCTAGTCAAAGTGGGCTTGGACTTCCCATTTAGCTAAGGGTCTGAGATGTTGTTGACCTCTCCTTTATGAGCCACATCATTACAGTACATAGGAGAAAAATAGAGAGAAATGGAGAAGGAAGAAGTAAACCAGCCATTGGTGAAAGGTCCCTCTACTAGTGGACCTTCCACTCCACAATTCACCCATCCACAATGTATACACTTACATGCAAGCTATTATGCATCAAGATAATTTGCTGAAGGGTAGGGACACCCTCCCTTCATGCATGCAAAGGCCTAGGTGGCCTATGAGATGCAAGAATAAAGGAGAAGGCATCATGGTGGGTCCATGGAGAATGGCTTGTCACGCCCTAAATCCGAAATCGGATTCACTGGAATCCCGATCGCCGAATCCGGTGCAGATAACCTCCGTAGTACCCCATTCTCGGTTCCCAGAGCCTATGCACCAGATTCTGATCCTGGGATCCTAAAAGGAGGATTTTTTTTTTTTTGTACATTTATCTCGTGATAAGCATAACCACAAGTATACCCAAATCATAAAGGCAACATCATCATCACATATGCACTAATATAAACTGTTGAATACAGTACTGAAAGGGAAATACATATGACAAAAATCAAAACTCCATAAGTCCGCTGCACGCTCTGAGCTCAATACTGCTGCAACCTAACGCCACCTGCACGCATCTATCGTGCATAAGCTTATAGAAAGCTTAGTGGGTGGTGAAAGTGTGTGTGCACAAGGTAAGTGCCAAGTAAGCAATATCAAGTAATCAGAGTAAGCGAAAATACTGGCAGTTCGTGAGTCATACACTGTCAGGGTATGCAATGCAATTCAGCTATACAAATGAGGAGTCAAAGAAAGCCAAATATCAGATGCCCAGGAATGCAATGCCATAACTCATACAATATCACAATAAGCGAAAATACTGATAAAATCTATGAGTACCTTCAGCCGTACAAAGGCTATGCGATGCAAGGCATGAATGCTAACGGACATATCAATACAGAAACATGGCAACCCAAAATGCAAGTACTGCAGACGCAATGTAATATACGGTGCAAATGAAATGATCATGCTGGAGTGAAGTCGGGATGATAGTACGTAGTATCGCAGGCTATGGGGTCCATCACAAGGGACTTCTATCCAAACCAGTTCCATACCTAAATTTGGATAGTCAGACTCAATGTGGTAAACTCCTGATCTCAGGTTAGTCGTGCGCCCAACCGAAATCCTTGCCACATGAAGGTACACAACAATTAGTTGCGCACTACCAGTCAAAGTTGATAGTAAATGAAATGAATGCATGAGTATGCAAATCCTACTCAATAAGTCCACATATTAGTATGGTTCCCTTTCTGAAAATCACCGGGTCTATTACACTCAAAACCAGATTGTCGCCCCATCACGCGTAACAAGGTGAGTGGAAGAGACCTCACTATCCGCCTCCCAATATCAGGCCCAGCTCGTCGATAGCAGACCCATTCCTCGAGCTGGTTAGACTCAGCCTAGCATTGCCCTTCCTTTCGAGCATGGTAAGACACACTCCCTTCCAACCGACCACGACACAGTGGGAGACGCGGCCTAATGGTATATGGCCCTCATGCGCTCATGCATCCACTCGGTCTAGACGTTGGAGCAATGTAACGCCCTGAAAATCGGGGGTCGAGCATGACTCAACTCCCGAGTTCCAAAACATCACTTATGCAACATAAATGAGTATGATTGAATGTTGGCTGTGTTAGTACAATAAACATGAATGAGATTAATCCAAAACAGTAATTCATACTCCAGAACAAATTTAAAAAGGCAAGCGGAAGACTGAAAATGCATATATAATGTATGTAAGGTATACAACCATCTCAACCTCCAGAGTATGAGCACTAACTGAGTATACATATACATGTGTTGTTTCTAAAACAAAATATCAAAATATACAACTGGAAACATCGATCCCGAAGTCCCGCGATCACTGGCCAGCCTATAAGAAGCCACCAGCGTACTGCATGTATGAGTACTCCTCCTGATCATCCTTGAAATCAGGCTCAGTCTCCGTCGACCCGTCTATACCTGCATCTAGGTCCGAGTCTGATGGGTGTCCAGAACACCGTCCCATAACGTGGGAGTGAGTAGCTAACTCAGTGGAACAATAGAGCATGGGTTAACATGTTATCAATTCAGTCAAGCAGTAATGATAAAGCAATACAAACAAACAATCCTAAAGACTCTTATTAATGCAAGTATGAAATGCAGTTATGCGTGCATGCCCTCACCGACGTTCTCCATGCGACACCATCTTACGTCCGGGCATGCATACATTCCTCAGTGCTCCACATCTTCCAGGCACATGCAGTGCGATGATGAACATGATTACCGAGTTGTTATTAGTCCATTTCAAACAGCAGGATTGGGAAACTAAGGTACCTCCCTTGTATTATTCCCAAACATGATCCATTCTAGGGTCGTCAATCCTAGGTAATCTCATACGAAGTGTAGTTCTAGGTCGCTGCAAAGGCTGCCAGGGCTGTTACGCGCAATCGTTACAACGCTCCCCCATCACCTTTTTTAAACGGTTCATCACTAGGCTGATACAGGCCCTAGTATGTACTCTTCTGTCGCTACGGAAGGGTCGTCGCCTTCACGTAGACTCAGAGTACGCTCGAGGTCACTACAAAGGGCTGTCAGGGCTGTTACACGCAATCGTTGCACCGCTCCCCCATCACCTTATCAATGTAGACCGACAGCTCGAATATAGTGTCCCATACCACCATAATCGGCTCACGAGTCTATTTGCTCAATGGTCACTACGGGAGGCTCGGGCTGACGCAATCGCAACACCCGAAACCCCAGCGTAGGCCGACAGCTCGATCACGGTGTCCCATACCACCATGTCCGGCTCATGAGTCTTAGCGAATCGAGGTACCTATGGTTAACGGGATTCCATCGGTAAGTTTGGTACCCTAGTTCAAACAGTAATGACCAAACATGGTGAACACACATTCGACAATCGGGTTACTTGACGAGCCTGACTAGCTCGAGCGCACAACAAGTTGGGCGATATGAAGCGCAAAAGCACTCCGTGTGGCCAACCACTATCGCCAACCGAAGTACGACTCAGGTTCGTCAGACACATCCCTTGTGGCGACATGAATCTCAGCCACCATCTCAAGTCTGGTACCGAATGTCTGGACTATAGACATAGTCCCAACCTCAATCAATTTTCATCCTTAGCATGTGGAGTAAAGCATGATAACAAAGTAATACAAGCATGTTAGCAGGCATGTCATAAGGCATGTTATAAAGCATGAAGGAAAGCATGTTGTAAAGCATGTTATAGGGTACTATACAATTAGGGATACAATTACATATACATCACAAGTGAGTGGTTAGAGTAAACCACCACATGGAGGGAATCCTACATGTCTCTAAGGTAGTCAAGAATTTCATATCAGCACCGACCTACGGTGCCAACATCTAAGCATGTGCTCACACAAGCATTTACACAAAACATAGAGTACACTATTTCAACATACATGACGTTTTAGTAAAATATGTATTAGGACTATCTTCTCACCAAGTGAGTATTTTATCCATGTATATCATAATCATACCGCATTAATCATGACAATTGCATTTCCAAAATTTATACATATACGGTATTTCTAGAATACACAATTTCAACATACCTAGTGTTTACAAGCAAACATGTATTACGGCGATTCTTTTGCCAAACAAGTATTTTATCCATATATTGTATAATCATACATTAAATAAACATGTCAAACACTTTTCCGAAAAAATACGTATACGGTATTTCTACGTATACCTAGAGTATGTGAAATTCCATATTCTACAACGTTAATCGAAACAGAAAACGGAAAGCACTTTGTACATGTGCAATTGCATGCAGATCATGAATCTATCATTATCTGACATTGAAAGCGTTGAAAACCGTAACCTATACACCTAAAGTCCTCACCTTTAAGCCGTTTGAGCGTAAGGAACCCGCTAGATTTGTCTAGCTTCCGTGTACCGCAACTAGGCAACCTAGGGAAGGAAATAGGTTAGCTATTTCATCACTTGGAACTCTCCAACCTTAGATCAGTTTAGGGTTAGGGTTTTCTTACTATAAGTGACGTCGGGAACGCCGGAAAAAGCGCCTAGAATAGGGCGTGTGACACTGTAGAATGGCAGGGAAAAAGGGCAGGGAAGATCTCCCACTTCTCTCTCACTTTCTCTCTCTTTTCTCTCTCTCCTTGCTAGGGTTTTCTCCCAAATTCGTATGGTGTGAGAGGGGTGTTCTAGCCCCTTTTATAGCCAAAATCATGTCCAAAATAGACTCAGGTTCAAGGGTGGCTGCATATAGGCAGTTCGCCACTTTCCAAGCTCAAAGGGATGTTCTGGTGGCCCTCCTTGAGCCAACGTCAGACTTAAGCTCACCATCTATGGATCTACGTGGGATTACGTTTTCGACCGATCGGATTCCCAGATCGCACGTGGCGACCACTTTCAGTTCAACGGTCAGTGGGCCACGATCAGAAATTCTGAGTACATGTAAATGTTCCTCCGAATTTTTTCTTAATCCGAGGGTGTAATTTGGTCTGATTCCGACGGTCAGGTTGCTTAATACTGACGCGCAATCGAATGATGCCAGATCACTATTCCAGATATTTATGTTGGGATGGAATTTGGTTTTTTCACACTCCCTCGCTCCGGATCGAAAAGAATGGCCGTGGGGACATCGAATCATCTGATTTTGAGATGATTGTCAAGCCCAGTGGGGCGGTCCTGGTCCTTAGCTTTCGTGTTAATCGGACTCCCGGGTGCGATCTAGACCTCATACGGAGTTTCGTTTCAGTCCCGAGAGCAGACGGGTAATGAGTTGGCTCTAGACTTTAGGGTAACCTAGAGTCACTAATTTTGCAAGTTTTGGGTCTTGCAGATCGTAATTTAAGCGATCCCAACGGATTTCATGGCTAACCGAGTTTAGTACTTAGTTAACTTTGTTATATTTCTAAAGGATTTAATCCTACGTGATTTCTGGTCGAGGTGGACTCGCTCAATGTACGAAATTTACAGGTCGTTACAAGCAACCTCTGGAACCAAAAGGATTTAGGGACTTTCACCCAGGGATATCTATAGCACCCCATGTATAACAGATTTTCGATGTCCTTTGCCCATCCAACGATATGCCTGTGGAGGCTACCGACCCTGATGTTGCTAGGGCGTACAGTAATCACAACACACAATGCAAGATGCATGAGTCATACAATCCAGTCATGCATCAATCCCATCATACCATGCGCTCAAGTGAGACAATTTCCTCCTATCAGGAAATCTCATAACAACATGATCAATGACATATGTAATGATCAACCACATCTCATAACAAACATGGCATATGATGCGTATGGGCATGTATAATGATGCTATGCTGTCACATACTCATAATCGGTATCAATAACTGGCACGACCATCGACCTCCAACAATGTGGACATTTAACCAACATTGCCCCCAAGGAAGGGCCTACATAGAGCCTCACATATAGCGGACCCATGACCTCACACCAGGACCTATACACAACACCATGGGCCTCACTCAAGAGTTTAATATACGTCACGATGGGCCTCTCACATAGCCTAACATACATCACAATGGGCTCATCGCCTGGTCCTCAAATGCATTACAATGAGTCTCATCACATAGGCCTCATATACCACATTGGGCCTTAAACACGGGCAGAATACACATCACAAAGGCCTCAAATACGAGCCGATATACATCACATAGGTCTGGCAATCGACTTGGCCATCGAAATCATGGCCTCAAACAATCGAAATCGGAATCAGAGTAGGCCTCAATAGAAATTGGTCACGGCAATTAGAATCATCAATCATCCATGACAATCAGAAATCGATCAGTAATCAAAGTCGGCAAATCAGTCACGCCGATCGGAATCGGCAATTGGCCACGACAATCAGAATCGATCGATAATAATGGAATCGACAAATCGGTCACGTCAATCGGAATCGGCAATCGTCTATGACAATCGGAATCGATCGATAATCGAATCGGCAAATCGGTCACGTCAATCGAAATTGGCAATCGGCCACGACAATCGAAATCGGCAATCGGTCGTACAATCGAAATCGATTGATAATCGGAATCGGTAATTCGGTCACGACAATCGGAAATCGGCAATCGGTCATGATAATCAGCCTCGATCGATAATCGGCAATCGGCCACGACAATCGGGATCGTTCAATAATCGGAATCGGCAATCGGTCGCATCAATCGAAATCGGTAATGAGCAGATAAACAAAACGGGTCAATAGATGATCAGCCGATCACTATGCCATAAAGATCAGCACTCGGCGTCGTTATATCAAATCCGATAACACGGAGCCATCCGTCTATGGCGAATGTGGCCCACTTATTTGGGTTAACTCATTGAGGGAATGATGAGAATGGGCCTAACAAGGCCTAAGGGAAGGTCACAATGAGGACATCTAACCATCATTGCCCATCAATATAGACATTTAAACCACCATTGCTCCCAAGGAGTGGCCCACATAGGGCCGAACGTATAGTGGGGCCCATGGCCTCACACAAGAGCCTAATATACATCACTTGGACCTCACCAAAGGTCACTAACACAGCATAGTGGGCCACATGATATGGACCAAACTAATGGGCCTCATACACATCAGGTGTGCTGCATCGATGGGCCGCATCAATGAGCCTAATACCATGGGCATTAAATACACAACAAGTGGGCCTCATGGGTGGGTCACAAATACATCAAGGTGGGCCGCAATACATCACAGGTGGGCCTATAAAACATATACATCAGCAGGGATCCACATCCAGGAGGGACGACCTAGATACAAATCATACATACAAGGTGGGCCATACATGCCATCAAGGTAGGACCCACCATAACGTTATTCTCCATCCAATCAGGTCATAAGGCCACAAAGACCTGGATTAGGAGGAAAAGAACAGATATTATATTGACCCAGAACTTCTCTGATCTAAAAGGATTTCAATGGTGAACGTTCAATCTCCACTGATTTCTACAGTGTGCCCACCTGATAAATCTCACCAACTGGGTTGGGCGGTTTGGACGTAACACAGACATTACTGGGTCCATGTAATGGATGGCTGAGATAAAACACACATATATTAAAGTGGGGCCCCACCATCTAGCAGTACTGAAGGTGCAGACATGACCCATTCATTAAGGCAGGCCTCACACAGCACGTGGGGTCCATGCAGATGGGGTGTGGATCAAACCCACACAAACTTACTACGGCATCACAACAGTTGGGTCCCACCTTTATGACGGTATTGATGAAGCAATGTGCATTGTGGGTCCTGCATGGATGGACACACAGATAAACGTTCATAAATCATGGCGCCACAACACCGGCCAAATGTCTGGACGGTGCAGACACAGTACAAACAAGGTGGCCCCCCCGTCGGCATATGGACGGCGTGGATAACACATATATATTATATATCCATATATATAAATATATTATAATATAATATAATATAACATGATATAATATGATATATTATAATATAATATAATATAACAATACACGTATTATAATCCCACTGTATAGAACGTAATATGACGTATTAAATAATATATATAATATACACGTGTAAAATATATATTAATATCCACATATATTATAATATAATATACACATGTATTTTACCTCATGAACAAGCCCACGTGAACATATATATAATATATATATATATATTATATATATAATATATATATATATATATAATATATAATATATATATATATATATATATATATATATATATATATATCTCAGAAGGCCTACCCAGCACCGTCCAGATGGACGGTGCAGATGGCACACCACATCATGGAGGGCCCCACGTGGACTACGTGGATGTAAGTCACGTACATCATAGATGGCCCCCTATACGTTCGGCACGTGCAGGGTGGCCCTATGGATGGACACATAATAGGCCTCATGATCAGACCCTACATGACGTCAATACGGTAGCTATATAGGTTTGTACACCAGCCTATTCATTTCAAAGAGGTGGGTCCCATGTGGGCCCACCAATCTGTAGTTTACAAATCCAACCCATCCATTATGTGTGTCCCACTAAATTAAGGGGTCAGACCAAGTTTTAGGTGCATCCAAAGCTCAAGTGGACCCCAACAAATGCTTTCATAGGGTATAGCATACCTTCACATGATTAAAGATGATGTGGGCCACCTGAGAACTGTAAACGGTTAATTTTTGGAGGATCCATTTCCAAAGGGGACTCATCAAATGCAAGGTGTGAATGTTTGACATACATCATGGTGGGGCCTATACCGTTAGAAGTAGCAAGACGCGCTCACTGCAGCATACCGTGGACGCTGGCAGCAGCAGCGTCATCTCCCTTTTTTTCTTTCTTTCTTTTTTTTTTTTTTTTTTAATTTCTTATTTCCTAAAATATTTCATAGGCGGGGCCTTCATCTGAAACATCCAACTAGCCATTTGATTCTACGGCCCCATGATCGACCAAATGAGACCAATATGCGATGTGTTTTTGGCGAATAGAAGGATCAATGCGGGTTTAACGCTAATACCACTATTTTCTATGGTATGGCCCGCCGAGAATCGGATTGGTCTCAAATTTGGCTCAACGCCTAAAATGATATGGGAAATAGGATAGACGGCTTGGATTATAAACATACATCAAGGTAAGGCCTGCATGAGTGTGATCCACCTAAGTCTTTTGAACCAGGTTGATATTTGTGTGGTTAGCACGTCAGTGCGTCACACCGTCAGTTTCACGCTTCACTTTGAGGTCACGTCCAACGTCTCTAGACGCTGGACACTCTGTATATAACACAGGCAGCATGGTGGGTCCCACATGAACGTGGCTCAACCTATTGGATCGACATGATATATTATGCTTTTTCCATTGCACCAAGTAGGGGCCATTTGGCTTTGGATGGTCATGGGGTCCATTTGATAGACAGCTTGGACATCACATACATCTAGGTGGGGTACATCCGGGTGGGCCACACGGCCTCATCATCACACCAAAATATTGAAAGAGAGAGGGGGAAAAGAGAGACAAAGAAACACCCACCTCAAGATCTTAAACTCCTTCCACCGATGCGATCTAAAGTTCCAATGGATAGACTTCAATGGTTGAGATTGAACTTGGATGGTAGAGATGGTATATAGGAAGGTGGGCCACACCTAGCTCTCTCATGGAGCATTTGACGTGGGTTGCTCCATGGAGGGATTGCTTTGGAAGAAATGAGAGAGAATGAAAGAGAGAGAAATGATAGGAGAGGAGTGATGGGGTTGGTGACATGAGAGGTAAGGTGCTTGTGACTTTATGGGGTACTTGTATAAGAGAGAGATAAGGCTAGGTATGGGTTGCTTGTACTTGACTTTGATTGATGGATTGATGTGACATTTGATGTTGATCGATGAGACATTCTCTTGGAATTCGCAACACGTGGCGTTTCCTCGAACTGAACGTGGGCCCACTCCTCCTGGCCAGGGTATCGCCTCGGCATGCGAGACGCGGCATCGGAACCACGACGATGGCGCGGTCGCGAGGGTACAAGTCTCGAGTCGAGCTGACTCTAGAATACGGAATATGACTCGGAGTCACGCACAACTGTGGATAAAAGATCGCGGGTCGCCGGAATTTGACCAGGAGAACCGTAAAAGTCTACGGAATGGTATGGCCTAGGATACGGGTCTTACAGCTCTCTCCACCTAATAAAAACTTCGTCCTCGAAATTTATAGAACATATGAGGGAAGAGGAAACATTGTCAAGTATATATCTCAAGGCACAAAGCAATCTACAAAAGGATGAGGTAGCACTCTCTAATCTCAACATCGCCCTCCCGACGCATTATCAACACTATAGTGACCTTATAAATATTCAGATCCCGGATCAGAAATGATTGAAAATAAATACTATTCCACCGCACAATCCCAACGGTATGGAGCTATATCAGAAAATCTCTAAGTTATTCGAACTCGGGGATCTAATTATTCTAGGTTCTTACAATCACAGAGTGTAGGGTAGCTATCAGCAGATATGTGATGTTATCCTTAGGTATTCCCAAGTTATGCTTTGATCCAACTTCTGTCACGCTCTAAATCCGAAAATCGGATTCGCAGGAATCCCGATCGCCGAATCCGGTGCCGACAGCCTCCGTAGTACCCCATTCTCGGTCTTCAGCACCTATGCACCAGATTCCGATCCTGGGATAATACAAGGAGGATTTTTTTTTTTGTACATTTATCTCGTAATAAGCATAACCACAAGTATACCCAAATCATAAAGCAACATCATCATCACATATCCACTATATAAAACTGTTGAATACATTACTGAAAGGGAAATACATATGACAAAAATCAAAACTCCATAATCCGCTGCACGCTCCGAGCTCAATGCCGTTGCAAACCTAATGCCACCTGCACGCATCTATCGTACATAAGCTTATAGAAAGCTAGTGGGTGGTGAAAGTGTATGCACAAGGTAAGTGCCAAGTAAGCAATATCAGAGTAATCAGAGTAAGCGGAAATACTAGCAGTCCGTGAGTCATAAAATGTCAGGGTATGCAATGCAATTAGCTATACAATGAGGAGTCAAAGAAAGCCAAATATTAGATGCCCAGGATGCAATGCCATAAATCATACAATATCGCAATAAGCGAAAATATACTGATAAATCTATGAGTACCTTCAGCCGTACAAAGGCTATGCGATGCAAGGCATGAATGCTAACGGACATATCAATACAGAAACATGGCAACCCAAAATGCTAAGTACTGCGGACGCAATGTAATATACGGTGCGAATGTAATGATCATGCTGGAGTGAAGTCGGGATGATAGTACGTAGTATCGCAGGCTATGGGGTCCATCACAAGGGACTTCTATCCAACCAGTCCCATACCTAAATTTGGATAGTCAGACTCAATGTGGTAAACTCCTGATCTCAGGTTAGTCGCGCGCCCAACCGAAATCCTTGCCATGTGAAGGTACACAACAATTAGTTGCGCACTACTAGTCCGAGTGGATAGTGAATGAAATGAATGCATGAGTATGGAACTCCTACTCAATAAGTCCACATATCTTTACGGTTCCTCTCTGGGAAATCACCAGGGTTTATTACACGCCAAACCAGATTACCGCCCCATTGCGCGCAACGAGGTGAGTGGAAGAGACCTCACTATCCACCTGCCAATATCGGGCCCAGCTTGTCGATAGCGGACCCATTCCTCAAGCTGGTCAGACTCAGCCTAGCATTGCCCCCCCTCTCCAGCAGGTAAGGCCACACCCCCTCCCACCGACCAGACACAGTGAGAGACGCGGCCTACTGGTATACGGCCCTCATGCGCTCATGCGTCCACTCGGTCTAGACGTTGGAGTAACCTCTGGAACCAAAAGGATTTAGAGACTTTCACCTAGGGAAATCTATAACACCCCATGTAGAACAGATTTTCGGTGTCCCATTTAGCCATCCACGATATGCCGTGGAGGCTATGGCCCTTATGTCGCTAGGGCATACAGTAATCACAGCACACAATGCAAGATGCATGAGTCATACAATCCAGTCATGCATTAATCCCGCGCATACCGTGCGTTGAGGTGAGACAATCTCCACCTATTAGAGAATCTCATAATAACATGATCAATGACATATGTAATGATCAACCACATCTCATAACAAACATGCAGATGATGCATATGGGCGTGTATAATGATGCTATGCTGTCACATACTCATAATCAGTATCAATAATCGGCATCGACCATCGACCTCTACAATGTGGACATTTAACCAACATTGCCCCCAAGGAAGGGCCCACATAGAGCCTAACATATAGTGGACCCATGACCTCACACCAGGACCTAATACACAACACCATGGGCCTCACTCAAGAGTTTAATATACATCACGATGGGCCTCTCACATAGGCCTAACATACATCACAATGGGCTCCATCGCCTGGTCCTCAAATGCATTACAATGAGTCTCATCACATAGGCCTCATATACATCACATTGGGCCTTAAAGACGGGCAGAATACACATCACAACAGGCCTCAAATACGAGTGATATACATCACATAGGTCTCGGCAATCGACCTTGGCAATCGAATCGGCCTCAACAATCGAAATCGGAATCGGAGTAGGCCTCAATAATCGAAATTGGTCACGATAATCAGAATCGTCAATCGCCACGACAATCGGAATCGATCGGTAATCAGAGTCGGCAAATCGTCACGTCGATCGGAATCGGCAATCGGCCACGACAATCAGAATCGATCGATAATTGCAATCAGCAAATCGGTCACGTCAATTGGAATTGGCAATCGGCCACGACAATCGGAATCGATCGATAATCGGAATCGGCAAATCGGTCACGTCAATAAGAATCGGCAATCGGCCACGACAATCGGAATCGATGAATCGGCAATCAGTCATGACAATCGAAATCGACAATCGGTCATGACAATCGAAATCGATCGATAATCGAAATCAGCAATTCGGTCACGTCAATCGAAAATTGGCAATCAGTCATGATAATCAGCCTCGATCGATATTCGGCAATCGGTCATGATAATCAGCCTCGATCGATAATCGATAATCGGCCACAACAATCGGGATCGGTCAATAATCAGAATCGGCAAATCGATCACGTCAATCGAAATCGGTAATCAGCAGATAACAAAACGGGTTCATCAATCGAAATCGGTAATCAGCAGATACAAAACGGGTCCAGATGATCAGACCTGATCAACTATGGCATAAAGATCAGCACTCGGCGTGGTTATATTAAATCCGATAACGGAGCCATCTGTCTACGGTGAATGTGGCCCACTTATTTGGTTAACCCATTGAGGGAATGATGAGAATGGGCCTAACAAGGCCTAAGGGAAGGTCACAATGAGGACATCTAACCATCATTGCCCATCAATATAGACATTTAACCACCATTGCTCCCAAGAGTGGCCCACATAGGGCCGAATGTATAGTGGGCCCATGGCCTCACACAAGGGCCTAATATACATCACTTGGACCTCACCAAAGGTCACTACACAACACAGTGTGCCACATGATATGAACCCACTAATGGGCCTCATACACATCAGGTGGGCTGCATCGATGGGCCGCATCAATGAGCCTAATACCATGGGCTTCAAATACCAACAAGTGGGCCTCATGGGTGGGTCACAAATACATCAAGGTGGGCTGTAAATATACATCACAGGTGTGCCTATAAAACATATACAATGAGCAGGGATCCACATCCAGGGAGGACGACCTAGATTACAAATCATACATACAAGGTGGGCCACACGTGCCATTAAGGTAGAACCTGCCATAACGTTATTCTCCATCCAACAGGTCATAAGGCCACAAAGACCTGGATTAGGAGGCAAAGAACAGATATTATATTGACCCAGAACTTCTTGATCTAAAGGATTTCAATGTGAACATTCAATCTCCCTACAGTGTGGTCCACTTGATAAATCTCGCCAACTGGGTGGGCGGTTTTTTGGACGTAAACACAGACATTAGTGGGTCCATGTAATGGATGGCTGAGATAAAACACCATAGATTAAAGTGGGCCCCACCATCTAGCAGGTACTGGAAGGTGTAGACATGACCCATTCATTAAGGCAGGCCCCACACAGCACGTGAGGTCCATGCAGATGGGCGGTTGGATCAAACCCACATAACTTACTGACGGCATCGCAATAGTTGGGTCCCACCTTTATGACGGTATAGATGAAGCACATGTGCCATGTGGGTCCTGCATGGATGGACGGCACAGATAAAACGCTCATAAATCATGGTGCCACAGCACTTTCCAAATGTCTGGACGCGCAGACACAGTACAAACAAGGTGGGCCCCACCCGTAGGCATATGGACGGCGTGGATAACACATATATATTATATATCCATATATATAAATATATTATATATAATATAATATAACATGATATAATATGATACATTATAATATAATATAATATATAATACACGTATTTATAATCCCACTATACAGAACGTAATATGACATATTATAATATAATATACACATGTTGATATTACCTCATGAACAAAGCCACGTGAACATATATATATATATATATAATATAATATATATATATATATATATATATATAATATATCTCAGAAGGCCTACCAGCAACGTCCAGATGGACGGTGCAGATGGCACACACATCATGGAGGGCCCCACGTGGACTACGTGGATGTAAGTCACGTACATCAAAGATGGCCCATGCCCTGTACGTTCAGCACTGCAGGGTGGCCCTATGGATGAACACATAACAGGTCTCATGATCAGACCCTACGTAATGTCAATACAGTAGCTATATTGGTGCTGTACACCAGCCTATTCTTTCAAAGAGGTGGGTCCCACGTGGACCCATCAATCTGTAGTTTACAAATCCAACTCATTCATTATGTGTGTCCCACTAAATTAAGGGTCAGACCAAGTTTTAGGTGCATCCAAGCTCAAGTAGACCCCAACAAATGCTTTCATAGGGTTTAGCATACCTTCACATGATTGAAGATGGTGTGGGCCACCTGAGAACTGTAAACGGTTAATATTTGGAGGATCCCGTTTCCTAAAGGGGACTCATCAAATGCAAGGTGTGGATGTTTGACATACATAATGGTGGGGCCTGTAGTGGGGCCCACGGTCCAGCTCGTTAGAAGCAGCAAGACGCTGCTCGCTGCAGTGTCCACTGGACGCTGGCAGCAGCAGCGTCATCTCCTTTTTTTTTTTTTTTTTTTTTATTTCTTATTTCTAAAATATTTCATAGGCGGGGCCCTCATTTGAAACATTCAACCCAGCCATTTGATTCTACGGTCCATGATCGACAAATGAGACTAATATGCGATGTGTTTTTGGCGAATGGAAGGATCAATGCAGGTTTTAACGGTAATACCACTATTTCCTATAGTATGGCCTGCCCGAGAATCGGATTGGTCTCAAATTTTGGCTCAACGCCTAAAAGATATGGGAAATAGTATAGATGGCTTGGATTATAAACATACATCAAGGTAGGGCCTGCATGAGTGATCCACCTAAGTCTTATGAACCAGGTTGATATTTGTTGGTTGGCACGTCAGTGCACCACACCGTCAGTTCACGTTTCACTTTGAGGTAACGTCCAGCGTCTCTGGACGCTGACACTCTGTATATAACACAGGCAGCATGGTGGGTCCCCATGAACGTGGCCCCACCTATTGGATCGACATGATATTTATGTTTTTCCATGCACTAAGTAGGGCCCATTTGCTTGGATGGTCATGGGGGTCCATTTGATGGATGGCTTGGACATCACATACATCAAGGTGGGTACACCGGGTGGGCCACATGGCCACATCATCACACCAAAATATTGAAAGAGAGAGGGGG
>JAJHSJ010000747.1:0-69402 GCA_021015155.1 Magnolia officinalis | reverse complement strand
CCTTGCATGCATGTCCTGTCAGCCTGCATAAACTATAAATTGGATCACTACTCATACTGCTCCCCATTCTACACGGCGCATAATGACCTGGCCGTGTATAGCGAATCGGTGTATCCAGTACGCGACAAGGGTGAGTGGGAAATGTCTGCGGGGATGAAGGAGTATTGTGCGCAAATTAAACCCCCAAGACAGAGGAGGTCAGCTGGGAGACCCAAAAAGCTTAGAATTCCATCGCGTGGAGAGGAATCGAAAACAGTAAAGTGTGGGCGATGCAACAAACCGGGCATAATCGACGGTCGTGCAAGTATCCGATATCCGGTTGTATAGCATATCATGTGATTGATGTAATTTTTGTACTTTGTATGATACATACTATTGAAAGTTATATATTGCTTCTAGTTGATCTTCATGTATAGCATATCGTGTAAAAATGCACCAACTGTCAGCCCTATCGTCATATGCATTCTAAAATGCCTCCTTATATTGTAAAAAGAAATTATCCATATTCGATAGTACGTGCATAATAAGGGTGACATCTGGATAATCAACACCGCGTGCAGATACATCAGAAGTCACAATAATACGACCTTTAGTTCTACAACTTTCTAGAAGGATTCCGCATTGAAAATGAGAACATGCAACATAACATGAAGTGCATAAATAAATTCAGCATAACACCATATATAGTAATGAAAATAAGATCCCCAAGTTTGGGCACTAAAATCAACATCCATTCATCAGTCAAAGTAAAATTAACCCATGATTTAAAGAAACATTTTGAGCATATGAATTTTTTATAGGCTTGGCTTACCAAAAAGATACCTGATGCACAAGCCATCATTCCTGTGTAAATCTAGTCTACCTGGACGGACCGCCACCGGTGGAACGACATCATCACGCCGGCAGGTGATTGTGGCAATAAGGTTATCAATTTTACGCTCGACCCGGTTGATACTATTCTGGATGGCCTCAGAAAAACCGCTCCAGTCGTGACATTCGTCTACCTGCTCATCCATGTGCCTAACAATATATGCCTGGCGGTTGCGGTACGGCATCCTTCGACTGGTACGACCATATGGTGTCCTGCCTCCTCACGTTGCTCGCCCTCCGTGGGATATTCGGTGTCGGCGGTGCCTCTATCTCAGCCGCATCCGTCTCTGCAGCCTCTGTCTCCGCTGCCTCTTCTTCTGTCTCTCCCATCAAAACTTCACCGCGCCTCACTGATGCCGATGCCCCTTTCTTCTCCACTTTCATGCGCTTGATGTTGTTTTCTGTAAACATTCTCACGGGTCTGGGTCTGTCAGTGGTGGGCATCAGCCCTACATGACGGGAGAGTAAACATAGAAGGTGTGGGAATGGAATGGCATCCCTTCTCGTGGGTCGCTATGTTGTCGGCGATCATTTGAGTAATGATTGTGGGCAGACAAAGAGGAATACCATGACAGATGCTGTATAGAATGTCTAACATATACGAAGTAATATCGACTTTGTTCGACACCTCGGATAAACATTTAAGCAAAAGATATTGTGTAGCACCTTATACTTGAATTCCATGTGCGATGATCTCAGTGCATTACCCTTATTCCACGAACATCCTGACCTTTAAAAAAAACTTCGTCATTGCTAACCGTACAGTGGGTCATCGATGTCGTGATCAGTTAATCCTCGAGATGTGACAGGAATCCCCAAAAGATGTGCAACTACCCCAGTATCAATGGTGAAGAGTTCTCTCCAATGGTCACCTGAAAGGAAGGAGGGTGCAATACCGGAGAGTGACAATATGATAGAAATATGAGAACTTGCTCATTTCGAACCGTCCCTCCAAAATCTAAGATCTTAATCCACCCAACCTTTTCCAAAATCTCAATAATCCAAAACCGCTGATGGACGCTCAGTCGATTTTTTTTCGTGTACAATTTTTCTTTTTCGAGCACGGAATTTTCGTACAGGTTCGCAGGAGGAGGAGGAACCTGCTGGATAACTTGTTCCGGTTGGATTGGTGGATGGGGGTCCTGAATTGGAGCACTCGTCTGAGTACGAGCTCGCCTAGCCGGCGACTCGATTGGAGAGGTCCGTTCCTCTGACTGTTCCAGTCTAGGTCTGGATCGAATTTTTTGACGAGCTCCCCTGGATGACTCTCCAAGTATAGGCTTTTTCCCTTTATCCTTTGCCATTATCTGTAGTGATGATATTGTCTGTTTCAAACAAAAAAAAAAATGTCCAGTAAACTCGAAATATCGATATATACCTGTCCTAATCATGATTTGTAATCGAATATTGAACTAATGTACCTGTTTTTACGGTTTAACTCAGCAAAAAACAGTAATCTGAGTGAGCATTCTAGCACTTATTTTATCAAGCGGGAGATGAGAAGGGTCTTAAAAAAGTGCATGCAATTGCACAACATCAACGACACGTTTGTAAAACAAGGCGGTGTTTAAGCCTCAAACATCCCTTCAAAGGGTGAATCCAAACGGGCCCTTGGGAGACTAAAAATAAAGAAGATTTTTGCTCTATGAATGAGAGGATAGGGATTCAGTTTATTAAAGTTGAAAAGAGTTACTTGTTTGCAACTGAAAGCCCATCTCATGGACTTCAACCCTTATTATGGACTGTCAACATCAATAGTAGTCAGTTGGCTACACAATGTTTCATAAATAGCCACAGGTTTATCAAGATCCTTCCCCTGATGAAAGTGTGGGGGAAAAACTATTAGAAACTGCTGATAGGATATGCATGCGCATGCACGCGCGCACACACATATGGGAAAATGTACTATGGGGTTGAGGCTCGTGGGCCCCACTGTGATGCGTCAGACATTCACACCGTGCATTGGTGTGTCCCCTCTAGTGTTATGGGATGTCCCAAAAATTAGCCATATCCGGAATTGAGCTGAAACCATGTGAAATCATGCCTAAAACATCTATTAGCACTTGATGAGGAGTTTTGGAATGGCCTGAAATTTGGTGTGAACCCTCATCCAAGTGAGACACACACAATGCATAGGCTGGATGCCTTAACCACATCCTAAATGGGCCTATAAACAATCAGGACAGTTTCAATGGGTGGGCATCCACTCCCAACTGTGTCTGTGGTGCGGCCCACCTTAGTCATGAATTGGCCTGATTTTTAATCCCATGGCCCACCATGGAAGTGTGCACCCGATTGATGGTGTGGATGTCGGACACACATTACAACGGGACCCAAAGAGCTCAACCTCATGGGAAGCTCACATGAGGTCGACCTCATAGTACCTTTTGTTATATATATAATGCTATAGGCGGCCTCCCATGAGGACTGTCAACCCGCTGGACAGTCCATATCAAATGCGGCCTCCCATGGACTGTCAACATCAATAGTAGGGCCCACACAATGGACTATCCCCACCAAAGGTGAGACACACACATCAGGGTAGACCCAATGGTCCACATCAAAGGTTGACTCTTAATGATTAATGGCCACATCCAAAGAGGGCCCAATGGTCAACCCACTTCCAAGGTGGGCCCCACATGATGGATAACCCACATCAAAGGTTAGCCAATATTGATGATTGACCCACACCAAGGTGTTTTGTGCATGTTTTTCATGTGCATTAAGAAAACAAATAAAAATGAAGAAGGAAGAAGAAGAAGAAGAACACACTCTTGTGTTGGACCGCTGGAGATGAAGTTGTGGCGAAGTTGGAAATCGTCCAAAGATTAAGCGCAACTTGGGGCGAGAAATCCGCTGGAGATGAAGTTGTGGGAAGCCTAGAGAAGAAGGAGTGCAAATAAACGTCCGTTTTGTGCAATAACTGCCGGTTGGTGAAAGCAGTTAATGCATTTTTTTTTTGAAATTCGCAATCCATCGATATATCGACATGTTGTCGATATATCGACAATTGACGATCGATATATCGACAACATATCGATATATCGTCAGGATCCTTTTTTATTATTTCGCCTCTGGACACTTACGGTCCTATTTCGATTTTATCGACATAACGTCGATATATCGAAAAGTATCCCATCGATATATCGATAACATGTCGATACATCGATCAAATCTGTTCATCAACATTGGATATTATCGTCAAATGACGATCTACTCGATCACTTATAACGATTACATCGATCGTATGCAGATTACATCGATAACTTATGTCGATTATATCGATGATATGTCGATCCCATCGACAAGTATCGATATATCGACATATTAGCGATATATATATCGATACAATAGAAATTTGAACCAACTCTAGCTGGACAATTCCAAACCAAATTCGATATTATCGCCATATTTCGATATATCGATGTACTTTACTATCGATATATCGACACATTGTCGATATATCGATGAAGTACGTAAATTCGTTGATTACTTGCTGGACAAATGAAATCAAATTCGATATTATCGACACGTTTTCGATATATCGTTAATATATCTCATCGATATATCGACACTGTCGATATATCGATGAAAACAAAATTTCGGGAAACTTGCTGGACAAATACGAATCGATATTATCGACACGTTTTGATATATATCGATATATATCGGATATAAAGTTTCGATATATAATCGATTTCATATATTATTGATATATCGATATTATCGTATTTTCGATATCACACATATTGTCGATATATCGACACGGTGTCGATATATCGATGAACAAAATTTCGGGAATTACTTGCTGGACAAATGACGACCGAATTCGATATTATCGAAATGTTGTCGATTTATCGATAACTTATGTCGATTCCATCGATGATATGTAGATATAATCGATGACTAGCATCGATATATCGACGATATGAAGGTTAATCGACGGTGCATTTCTTATATGCGATATGTCGATGGAATCTACAACATGTCGATATATCGATGCCTTGTGTCGATTAAATCGGTGATATGTCGATTATATCGACGATTGCTACTTGCAATATGTTTTTTTTTATTTTTTAAATTTTTTTATTTTCTTGGATTTGTTTGTTGTACACACATCGATCATATACGATCTACTTGAAGGATTTTGAGATGGAACTTTTCAACAGTGAGTGTCATTTATGACCGCGCTGCTTCATGTGGTGTGGTCCACTTAAGCCTTGCATCTGTCCTTTTTTTTTTCTTAAAAAAAAAAAAAAAAAAAGCTTGGATGAAACCCACACAACACGTTGACCCCTCAGAGTCCACGCCCCTTCCTAGACGGACCACAGGTTACTACTCAATCTGTAAATTTAAGGCGCATACATCAACGTGAGCCTCACACTCAGGTCCCACCCACCTTCGTCGACTTGGGTCTCACCCAATCCGCTACCAGCCTAGCTAGGTGCGGCTTCGGTGGATCCTAGAATCCACCTTAATATATATGACTACATCCAGAAACTTATTTCTAGGTATGATCCAAAAAATTGATTCAAATCTAAGATGGACTATAGTAAAGGAAACAGTAGTAATTGATCGTTAAAAACTTTTCATGGGCCACAGAAGCTTTGGATCAAGATGATATTTGAGTGGTCTCTTCATATAGATTTTTGTGGCCTTATCAACGGGTTGGCTGGCAAAAACACATTCAAGTGAACTCCATGAAGTTTTTAATGTTAGGGAATCAATCGAGATTGTTTCTCGTGGTGTGATCCACTTAAGAATTTGGCATACTTCATTTTTTGGATCATGCCTTATAATAAACTTTGAAAATGGTTGGACAACATGAATTTAAGGCACGTACATCACTGTGAGCCTCACAATCAGGCTCCACCCACCTCGGTGTATCCAGGGTCTCACCTAATACACTCCCAAGGCTTCATGTGTGACCCCTTATTATGGGCTAATTAACCATTAAAACCTTCTCGTGCACTACAAAATATTTGGATCAAGATGATACTGTAGAAGTCTCTTTATGTAAGTATTTGTGACATTACCAATAGGTTAGATGACAAAGAAACATTCAAGTGGACTCAGTGATAATCTTTAATGGTAGGGATTCAATCACGACTTGACAAGTAAACATTCAAGTGGACTCAGTGAGATGCAAGGATTTTGAGATGGAACTTTGCATTCAAATTAGAGTTCGAGTGTACTAATAATCAGACCAAGTATAAAACCATGATAATCAACGTATGCTATACATCATAACTTACAAAGTTCCCTTTGTATCATAACTTACAATGTATATTCAACGATGTATATAATACAGTGTATACAACATCTTTCCAAATTCAAGGGGGGGCACTGGACAAATATCATCTACCAACTAGAGACAAACAATCATATGCTACTGACTTCCTCCAATCGGCGGTGAATTTTTGCATGTCTATTCCCGCCAAGGTGAGACCGCTACACAAAATATCGATGTACTTCATAACGAATATACCACAGTCATAACCATTGTTCTGCTTCGGCGCAGATTCATCGACTATGACGGTCCACTTCTGCCCTTCAAACGCGTGTGTCTCCAGTGGCATGAAAGAGAATGGGGAGTGCATCAGTGATCTTCTTCATCTTTTGCTTGTACTTTGGCATTAGATTTGTGCACAAGCTATCGACAATAACAACTTCTCTTGCTCTAGGGTAGATGACTAGTAGAAACCAATGTGTATTTTCGTGATTTATGGGCGCATAGACCTGTTCATGATTCACAAAGTAATATATTAGTCAAACACGATAGAAGACATATCAGTAAAGGATGATGCTCTATGACAAATGCATTACCCGTTCATAACGCCAAATTGGCTTGGCGTGTGGTTGATCACGCTGCTTGGCAATTGCATAAGCCGTACCCATATGACCTAATAGCTCCTGCCGTTCTGAGGCCGAGGAGGAGGCCTGGTATGCTTTCATGACAGGCAAACAAGACTCAAGGCATTGCTGTTACAAACATGATGAAAGTTCAATACACGTAAGAAAATTAAATTTTCAATGAGATTACAGATTAACGCAATAAACAGTTACCGTAAAAAACGTAGGACAAAACTTGCAATCCTGAGGATATGCTTTTGAAAGATCGTTATGCCTTCTCGAAAGGAACTCAATGTATGTGTCGATAGCCTAATGATTGTGGGCAGTAGAATGTTAATCATAGATTAATATAACACATAATTATATGTCAATCAATACATATAGAGAATAAATTAGTAATGCGGACCTCACTATCAACCCACGCATCTTTCAGCCATATCGTACTAAACCATTTCCCCTCTGCCTTGGCCTTGTTTGCTTCGTACCAGTCCTCTGCCTCTTTCACCTCCTGTGTGGATAGTATCCTGAAAGGATCCATCTGTAGAGGAAATGGTATTGGAGAAGTTGCAAAAGCTGTTACTTGCTCCGTTTCGGGAACCGGCCCCGGGGTTGTATCGATTGCAGACAGAGACAAGTACGGAGATATCTTGTAATATGACGGCTTCGGTATCCTTTGGTTCTCCTTTTATAAACGGGATGAGAAGTGGATGCATACAAGACTTCAACTTTGGCATTACTATACGATTGCCCATCCAGATCCCCGTGTCTGGATTTTGTATGTGGGCCATCATTTACTTCCCCTCTCTTCCTCAACTCCTCACCCTCCTCTTCCATCACACAAGATCCCGTCTGTGTACGACTACCTTCCTTTTTCTTATTAAACTCCTCTATCTCATATGTTAACTTTTCCCTCTCTTCAAAAAATAAATCCTTCTCCATCCTCAATTGTTCTTTCTCTTTCAGTAACATATTTTCCCTCTCATTAATCATTGCTTCTTTCCGTCTCACCCCTTCCCTCTCTTTTCTCAATTCGTCCCTCTCCTTCTTCAATTCATCCCTCTCCTTCTTCAACTCCTCCCTCTCAATCCGAAATTCCTCCATAAAAAAACATTCTTCATAACACCCCCCATTGGTATACCCTCCCTCGGTCCCTCTCCCTCCACGCCATTCTCATCACACTCTCTCTGACTCGCATCCTCCTCATCATATTCTTGTGTTTGAGTGATCTACAAAATGTAAGGATAACTTTAGCCAAAAAATAAAAAATATAGTGCATTTTTCATAACATCTCACCTGGAAATTGTCACGCACCGAGCGAACGGCATCCGTTTCCCATTCTCGTAGCGTTGGTTCTAATTTCATCACTACCGACGTCTGCAAAAGAACAAGGAGTAATATTACGATAAAAATTGATAAGTTTGTCAAGTTAAGCAAAGTAAATGATGGACATATATAAACTTATAGCTTTACTCCGGACAATAGCATGTATTCTTTTGTACCTCAAACACTTCCAGCCTCGATATTGAATGAAGCGTGGAATTTGATGGGGAATATACGAAACAACACACTCTTGTAGGGCCGGTAATATCTCTACTGCCCATACCTATTAGAATGAAATTTCAACAACATAAATTCAAAGATGACTATAGAGGGAAAACATATCGAAAATAAAAGGTGTTCTTACTTGTAGAGGAAGGATGCAACCACATACAGTATACCGAGGGGAACTTGATGCGGCAACGGCAGATTCGATTCCTTGCAACATTGTAATGTATCTCAAACTACCCCAAGGATACATATAGAAATCATCTAACGAGTCCACCAGGTGAATATAATCCATGTTGCACCAGGTTTTCGGTTCAGTTCCCCTAAGAAAGCACTCCACAACTAGAAGTAGGGCAACCTTAACTACGTCATCATGCTTATTGGTGTCAACTAATCTCTCAAACACGGCCATTAGGTGCTTCTTAAATATTGGATGTTCTTTGAAGTATTTGTCTCTTAGTGTACGCGTAGTGCAACGATTCTTGGGTATAGTAAGATCTCCAGTCTTAAGACCGGTAACGAGGGCGAAATCCATCTCGGAAAACTGCAATTGTCTCCCCTTTATCTCAAATACTGAATCACCTTTGTATCTTACTAAAAGTAGCTGAAATATGGCCGCTACAAACTAAAAGATGTAACATGTAACAAAAACGCGAAAGGGGATTGCCTGAACAGATTCAGGCGACTATCGTGCTTCTCCCACTCCAGCCTTCACCTTGTCAAACCACCATGTCAGTGTACACCTACATGATGGCTTGGAGATAACGGCATCTTCTTCATTGCCTGCACCGATGGATTTAAAAACATTTTATAAGAAAAATATATCTTGTATCCCACTAATGCATTTGTCAACGTGAAAATCATATGCCCCGCTGTTTTCCATGGTATGATCCAATTGATCTTTTGACATGCTTCAATTTCGGGCTAAACCGCAAAAATCCGTTGAAAAACGGATGGACGGAGTGGATAAACTACATACATTCAATGTGGGCCCAGCGGAGTTTACTTAGTACAATGGTAGAAGACCAGCGGGGCAAACTAGAAAAACAGCGAGGCAAACTGAAATATCAGCGGGGCTACCTAGAAAAACGGCGGGGCAAACTAGAATATCAGCGGGGCAACTTAAAAAACAGCGAGGCCAAAGTGAGATAACAACGGGGCAAACTAGAAAACAGCGAGGCAACGTGAAATATCTGCGGGGCAACTAGAGAAACAGTGAGGCAAAGTGAAATATCAGCGGGGCAAACTAGAAAAACAGCGAGGCAAAGTGAAATATCGGTGGGGCAAACTAGAAAAACAGCGAGGCAAAGTGAAATATCGGCGGGGCAAACTAGAAAACCAGCGAGGCAAAGTGAAATATCTGCGGGGCAAACTAGAAAAAGCGATTTTTGTTCAAACTCTCCCTCTTCAATTAGAATGTTTTCTCTCCAATGCGTGTTTGATTTTCCAATTTCATATGAAATGCAAAGGAGCCATCATTACCATTTCCGAGTGTTTGTTTAAACATAGATTATGACTCGTATATCGAGAGTCAATTACACTTGCAAAGGATGGAGGTAATGTTTATATAATCCTTACATTTTTAAACTATAAAACCACCATTTTAAGCATGATTTGTGGAAACAAACAATGCAGCAAAATCATCATTACAGTCAAATGCAAGTGATGTGAGTCATGTGACCAATGTTGTCAAAATCGTTAGCGTATCGCAAATCGTAGTAGGGGTTGAATTGTATCGAATTACAAATCTTATCGTAAATCATACTTTTTTTTCTTCCCTAAATAGAAAACAAAAAATGACCCTTACAATTCTATTAAAGATCCTCATCGAACCTTTATATACACACACACTAAGGGTTGAGGTTGTGTATTAAAGGTTTGGGTTGTGGTTGTCACATGTTAAGGGTTTGAGTCATGGTTGTCATGTGTTAAAAGTCTAGGTCGTAGTCGTCATGAGTTAAGGGTCTATGTTGTCAAGGTATGAGTTATGGTCGTCATGTGTTAAGGGTCTACGTTGCCAAGGTATGATTCATAGTCGTTATGTGATAAGGGTCGAGGTTATCATGTCATAAGAGTTGGGTCATGATTGTAATGCATTAAGGGTCGAGGTCACAATTATAATATGTTAAGGGTTGAGGTTGTCATATTATAAGGATTGAGGTCGTGATTGTAATGTATTAAAGGTTAAGGTTGTCATGTTATAAAGGTCAAGATTATGAATATAATGTGATAGGGGTCGAGGTTGTGGTTATAATGTGTTAAGTGTAAAGGTTGTCATGTGTAGGGGTTGTGGGGCCTGCCGTGAGTTATGTGTCAAATCCACTCCGTCCATTGAATTTAGAATTTAATTTAGCATTATGGGCTAAAAAATGAGTTATATATAAAAATTCTATGGCCTAAAGAAGTTTTCAATGGTAAGGTTTTCAATCTCACTACTTTCTATGGAATGGTCAACATGCACCTTTGATATGCCTCATTTTTTGGGATAGGCGGGGAGAAGATCTTTCAAAATGGATGGACGTTAAAATATATACATCACAATGGGCCCCACAAGACCATCCATATCTAGATAGGTCACATTACATTGATGCTGATTTTGAGAAAGGCTTTTTGGAGGTAGTTTGTGGCTACCTAGAGAAACGGCGGGGCAAACTAGAATATCAGCGGGGCAAACTTAAAAAACAGCGAGGCAAAGTGAGATATCAGCGAGGCAAACTAGAAAAACAGCGAGGCAAAGTGAAATATCGGCGGGGCAACCTAGAGAAACTGCGAGGCACAGTGAAATATCGGCGGGGCGAACTAGAAAAACAGCGAGGCAAAGTGAAATATCTGCGGGGCAAACTAGAAAAACAGCGAGGCAAAGTGAAATATCAGCGGGGCAAACTAGAAAAACAGCGAGGCAAAGTGAAATATCGGCGGGGCAAAACATCTTCTTCAACGATTTTTGTTCAAACTCTCCCTCTTCAATTAGAATGTTTTCTCCCCAATGCATGTTTGATTTTCCAATTTCATATGAAATGCAAAGGAGCCATCATTACCATTTCCGAGTGTTTGTTTAAACATAAAATGTGGCTCGTATATCGAGAGTCAATTACACTTGCAAAGGATGGAGGTGATGTTATATATAATCCTTACATTTTCACGCTATAAAGGCATCATTACAGTCAGATGCAAGTGATGTGAGTCATGTGACCAATGTTGTCAAAATCGATATCGTGTCGCAAATCGTAGTAGGGGTTGAATTGTATCGAATTACAAATCTTATCGTAAATCATATTTTTTTACGATATCCCAAAATAGAAAACTAAAATGACCCTTACAATCTATTAAAGATCCTTATATAACCTTTATATATATATATATATATATATATATATATATACACACACACACACACATACACACCACACACACACACACACAAATCAAGTCCATTCATACATGGAATCTATGTCTGTTACATTGTTACAGACATGGATGATTTTCTTGGGCCCACTATGGTTTCAACAGTGACAATCATTATGCTCCGCTGTTTCCCATGGTATGATCCAATTGATCTTTTGATATGCTTCAATTTCGGGCTAAACCGCTACAATAAGTTGGGAAAACGGATGGAGAGCGGGGCAAACTAGAAAAACGGCGAGGCAAGCTGAAATATCAGCGGGGCAAACTAGAGAAACGGCGAGGCAAAGTGAAATATCAGCGGGGCAAACTACAAAAACAGCAAGGCGAATAGTGCTTAAGATGGGGACATGTACTGGGTGTCAAGAAATCCCAGTTCGTAATCGTTCCCTATTAGTTTATTAAGTAACATATGCTAGCACAAGTCTTTCTCAATATCAATCATTTTGGCACTTGATTTTTTCATGTCAATTAATTGGTGGACATGAACATGTTATTTCATTAGCAAGTAAATGAGTTCCTCACTATATATGTAAAATATTAGCGGGCCAGACATGAGATCAGCGGGGCAAACATCAAAATCAGCAGGGCAAACTCGAAAATCATTATGTCCACTGTTTCCAGTGGTATGATCCACTTGATATTTTGGTATGCTTCAATTTGAGGCTCAACACCTTAATTTAGAAGGAAAAACAGATGGACGGCTTATATATTCTACAGGAAACCGATTGACTACTCCCCCTACCACCAGCCAATGGCGGGTGTTCGGTGCTCTGTGGGCCCCATCATGATGTATGTGTTTCATCCATGCCGTCCATCTATTTTTATAGATCATTTTATGGTATTATACAAAAAATGAGGTATATCCTGATCTCAATTGGACCACATTACAGGAAACAGTGTTTAATGAACATCGACCATTGAAAACTTTTTGGGGCCATAAAATGATCTTAAAAAATGGATGAACGGAAACCTCTTATTTTTTCCTGTAGTGTGGTACATCTGAGATTTAGATCCCTCTTATTTTTAGGATAAACCTCTAAAATGATCTGTAAAAATGGATGAACGGAAACGATGAAACACATTGTGATTGGGGGGCCCATAGAGCACCGACCACCAGCCACAGGACTGGTGTGGGCCCAGCTGAGTGGTGTATCATACCTGCGGTGCGTGATTTCTTCCCTGGACCGACCATTTTCAGAAGACGACAAAACGCTGATAAGGGGGGCCCACCAAAAGGAGCTGCGCTGGTCTGTCTCGTGGAAACGGAGTGAGAAAAGGGGGTGAAAGCAACGGCCGTGAGGTAATGGCAGTGAAAGCGGCTGTGAAAGCGGCAGTGAAAGTGGAATGAGAAGGGAGGCTCTGCCGTTTTGCAGTGGAAAGAGGGGTATTTTCGTCCAAAAAAAGGGTCTCCGCACGTGGAGGTCTAACTTCCAAAATAAGGTTTGTCTTCTTTCACAAAACCGACTGGCTAAAAGGTGGGGTCCACTTCCCTAATTTTCTCTTTAAAATATCCAATGGTCTTATTCCAAAAATGAGGCGTCCATACGCCAAGTGTACCATTTCTATGGGAAGTGAATTGCATGGTGGGCCACACCATGATGTATTTGTTATATCCAAACCGTCCGTTAATTTGGTGAGATTGTTTTAGGGCATGAGCCCAAGAATGAGGCAAATAAGCTCAAGTGGACCACACCACAGAAAACAGTAAGGATTGAATGTCTACAATTAAAAACTTATCCGGGGCTACAAAAGTTTCGGATCAAGCTGATATTTTTGGATGAGGTCCATGCAAACTTATGATCAGGTTGGATGACAAATAAACATCATGGTGGCTGCTAAAAAGGTTTCAACAGCGAGGATAATGGGCATCATTGTCCCACTGCTTTTTATGGTGTGGTCCACTTGAGCTTTGGATCTACCCCATTTTTGGGCTCATGCCCTAAAATGATCTTTCCATTTGTATGGACGGTATGGATATACACATGCATCATACTGGGGCTCACAGAACTTGGTGACGTCAACACACCACCCAATCCTCTTCCATTTCTAAGTGCCCACGTGTCAAGTAGGTCAAGCGGTCGGACCCAAGTCATTTTGATCCCCAGGGGTACGAGACTTTTAAGTTAACAACCACGAGAAAGGTTTTTAGCTTTTGTGTTTATTTTGTTTTCTTTGATTAAAAAGATTTATATATATATATATATATATATATATATATATATATATATAACTAATGAATGTTTAAAAATTCAAGTGGGGCTATGTTTTAAGGATTTCAAACCATTGGTTTGCTGGACCCACTATGGATGGGCTGATATGAAATACTGATCTCCACGCACATTTAAAAAAAAAATTTTAAAAAAAAAAAAAAAAAACCACCCTCCAAGAAGAGCCAATAAAGACCTAACATGAGAGATTACATTAGTATATAGATCGGGTTGAGACCCAAATACAATTAAATGGTTTGGGTTTCGGTTCCAGAAATGGTCAGGGCTTGGGAACCTAGCCCATTGGTAGCCCTATCTCTGGCTCAACTACCCTTCCGTTGGGTCCTTACTCTTGCTCGGGTGGTAGACTCCAGGAGTTTCAACTCCCGATAAAGGGTTCGAGTACCCATAGGTGGTTTAATTCCACTAGCGTGAGTGTGTCGGGGTGTGTGTGCGTGTGTAATAAAATAAATTTTAAAAAAATAAATAATAAAAAAAATAAAAACTACCCATTCCGTTTGAATGCCTCTAGATTCTTGTGGGAGGATTTCTAATATGCAACCGCTGTATGGAAGTTCTGTGCAGCTCTCTGATTTTTATATACGTGAAGGTCATTTCTAGGGATCGAGAGTGTTGGTGCGGTGGTCCACCCTGTAGATAGGTTATAGATCATTATCTGAATTTTTAGGGCTTGATTTTGGACCGTTGCTTCATCAATTCCTCTTGTGGGCCATCGATTGGGAGGCAACCACAACCCAATTGCGGTGAAGATAGAACGCTAATTGCCTGTAACCCCCGGCCAACACGAAGTTTCTGTAGGGGAACTTATATGGGGGCCCACCCTGATGTCCATGAGAAATTCAATCCGTCCATCAGTTCCGCAAGCTCATAAGAGGACTGGAGTTCAAAAATGAGGCAGATCCAGAACTCATGTGAACCACACGATGGGGAAAAGGTGAGAATGGAAATTCTTACCGTTTAAATATTTGTGGGGCCACGAAACTTTTGGATCAGGCTAATATTTGTGTTTTCAGTTCATCCCAGTGGAAATAACCTTATGAACGGTTTGGATAACACATAAACTTCATGATGGGCTCCGAGAAGGTTTCAACGGTGGCCATATCCGTTCTTACTGTTTCATGTCGTGTGGCCCAGCTGAATTTTGGGTATGCCTCATTTTTTGGCTTCTACCCTATTTTAAAATTGCAAACATGATGGATGGACTAGATTCCTCATGGACACCATGCCAGGCCACTGATTCCTCTCATGAGGTGGGCCACGAATGCTCTTTGTATCAGATATACGGTGGTCCATCGTTTTCTAATGTGTGTTGCACATGATTAGGGTATCTGCCTTATTTTTGCTTCACGTGTTCTCCGTTATTTAGCAGACCTTTTGGACGGATTGGACGTCGTGCACACATTGATAAATTGGGAGGGTTGGACAAGTGGAAGCTGCGTATGGGTCCACCCTTATGAAGGCATCTAACCCGTTTAGCTGGGTTTGCCCTGCTATGAATATCGGACGCCCGAAAATCAAGCCGACCCAATAATCTTGTGGACCACAGAAAAGAAAACAATGTGATAACCACCCGAAAACCTCCAAATTTACAAGGAGACCCACCTAATAATGAATGGATTCGCTTAGTTTTAGAGCGTCCATTTTCATGGCTCTGGATGGATTGCACTGAATTTTTCCAATACAGCAGTTGCAGAGGAAATTCGATTAGGTACGCATCAAAAGTAGGTGCGTGTTTGACTTTACTCCAATAGATTTCCGGTTAGCTCAGTGACAAAACTCATTTTCAACGTGTTGCATGGAGATTATTTTTTTTGACTTCTTTTCTTTTCTTTTCCTCGTTTGTTTTATATTTTATAAGGGATAAAGAACGAATCGTCAGTTGCCTGTGCCACCTATACCAACTAAATCTTTTCATTAAAGGTCGTTTGGCAACATTAGTTTTGATGTATTTAAGTGCATTGGGATTGCACCTATTGTCGTGCCTCAGTGGTGGTCCTAGTGCACAGGTGTGTGTGGCATATGGGCATATGTGGAGTGTGTGGGTGTGTGCGTCGAAAATAAAGTTCATTGGGATTTCAAAAATCATTTCCAGCATATGATGATACCCAAAACCATCTAAAATTCATCTAGATCATTGAAATCAGATCAATATAATTATTCAAATTGTCTAAACATTGGTCATGTAAATTAACGGTTATAAAATATTAGCAGGTACCTTGTTTGTTGTCATTATGCTTGTGGCCCACCTGAGGGTCAGAGGTTCATCAATTTTTTGCCAAAGTATATATTTTAATTGGGTAATTGAAATCATTCTACTAAATATCATATATAGAAATATATGAAACTATTTCATTTTGCTATGGCTCACCAAAGTTTTTTTATGAGGATAAAAGTTGGGCCAAAGAGGTTTCATGGGGTGATGCATCACATAGACAGTTAAGATCTTGCACTCATATCACATGAGATGAGTTTCCAAAAAGTTCTCACTTCTGATAAGAAGCTGAGTGCAAGTGAGTATTCATCTCTCTTTATATATATATATATATATATATATATATATGGGAAAAGGTACAATGCACTCGAGTTGATTTTAACGTCCCATGAGGTCGAGCTATGTGGGCCTCACCGTGATGCGTTTCGAACATCTACCTCATCAGTCAGATGCACCATTCCATCATGGGTTTAGGTCTCAAAAATCAAGTCAATCCGTGACTTGTGTGGGCCACACCACATACAAAAGTTGAGAGGGGCTGTGCACCATTAAAACATTCATAATCATTTCTTGGGGCCCACCGAGATGTGGTTTGAAAATCCAGCCCATCCATTATGTGTGTCCCACTTGGATGAGGGTTTGGACCAAGTTTCAGATGCATGCAAATTTCAGGTGGCCCCACCAAGTACTTTTATAAGTTTTTGGCATGTCTTCACATGATTTTAGATGTTATGGCCCACCTGAGTTCCGTATACGGCTGATTTTTGGGATATCCCATAATTTAAAGGGGACGCATCAAATGCACGGTGTTGATGTTCAAAATGCATCACGGTGAGGCCCACACAGCTCGACCTCATGGGACATTAAAATCAGCTCGAGCACATTGTACATTTTCCATATATATATATATATATATATATATATAGAGAGAGAGAGAGAGAGAGAGAGAGAGAGATGCTCACCTATGCACCTATGCACATGCGCACCTTTACACACGTGTCATGGGTGTCGAATCCGAACGATCCATAAGATGCGGAATCCCATAAAACCTTACAGGGTGAATTTTCACCCTAATCTAAGATTTTGGTGGGCCATAGCAAAGAGAAATTCAAATCAAGGGAAGAAACTGTTTGCATTTTTCATGGCCCACCAAAGTTTTGGATCAAAGTAAAATTTCATATGAGGGGGTTTCGAGGTTTTGCTTCATGTGGATTGTTCAGATTTTCGAGACTCATCAGATATGATGAGTTCTCAAAAAAGTTCATATGTAGTAAGTACAAATTGGTTTGCTGGTGAGCGTTTCGGTGTGTATATATATATATATATATATTGGTTCACAGGTGAGCGTTTCCGTGTGTGTGTATGTGTGTGTATATATATATATATATATATATATATATATATATATATATATATATATATATATATATATATATATATATATATATAGTTTAAAATATTAAAGTTAATTTAGTAAGCAAATTCAAGTACAAATAAGTGAATTTCGATTATAAGTTGATAAACACCGTTTGGAGCCCGTTCGAACCCCTTATCTGGTAAAGGATCCTCTTTTATTATTGGTTGGTTACACGCCCCGTGAACTAGGGTGTATTGGAGGGTATTCCGAATCCACGGAGCATTTGGCCGTTAAATCCTGAGTATCCTACTAAGCAGCCTTGAGAATTGGATTCCCACGCATTCCAAATACAAGCTCCCGAGCGAGCCAACCCCTTCAACTTTTCCTTTATTTGATGTGTCCCTTTTTATCTCCTAATCCACAAGTTAGATGTGCCTAGCATAAAGGTCAGGCCATTTCTGACCTCTGGGGTCCACAGATCTAAGCTTTCCATTTAGTGAGATATATTGTTTAGATATAATTCACATGTCATGGCCCACACGAGTATTAGAATGTGCTGATTTTCAGGGCATCATCTTTTCTAGGTGCCACGTGTCAGATGATTGGATTGGATGGCATATAAACACTAAGGTGGTCCCAACACAATTTGTAGAAGTTTCCGTCTCAAATGTCCCCATGGTTATAGTTGCACATCAGTCAAATAGAGTCGAGCTTGGCACAGCTCGACTCAGCTTGGCTAATAGCTAACCCTAGTTCAAACTTGGCTCGGTTTAGTTAGCAGCTCGTTCGAGCCGAGTTCAAGTCTGTGCAACATTTTCTCAAACACATAAAATGCATCTTTAATTTCTTACGAAATGGTAAGAAATGCAAAACAATAACAACACTTTACAGGTATTGCATCAAACACTCGGCGAGCAACATCAAAATCAAGATATGAGTGCAATTTTATAATATAAAGTTTTTGTTTGTAGTGATTTGTTTCATATCCATTCCTTCCTCACCACTAGTTGATCCCGTGGAGACTGTATGCACCTAAAACAACACTCTATTGAGTCATTTCATCAAATACTCGGTGAGCAGCAACAATATCAAAATAACCGAGTCACCGAGCTGATTCGATTCGAGTTAATGTTTGATCTGCGTCGAGTTGAGCTCGAGCAAGCTCGAACTTAGCTCAAAATTTTTTCAAGCTCCAAAAACCAACTTGACTCAGTTCAAATCCAATTTCGAGCCAAGGCAAGTCGAGTCAAGTGAGCTAACCCAACTCCTGTACAACTCTACCCATGGTAGGGCCTACCTAAGTTTTAATTCGGGCTTAAATTTAGCCCCCGACCCCAAAAAAAAGGGTGGCACACCCCATGGGTTGGACCTCATCAATATGAAGTTGTGTCGACCTTAGCAAATAGTCACGCCTTGACATGACTGCACATGTCCCGCACGCAAGCGTTTCTATTGCAACACATGTTTCTATTGCAACACATGGGGATTTTTTTGGCATATCTCGAGTTTTTTTTATAACAATGGCCTTAAAGTCCTATGAAACTAAGGTTTTAGTCTTACCTTTTTAATTTTGGTTTTATGGGCTTGGGGCAACTTTTTGCTTTTTTTAAAAAAACAAAAATGCCCTTCAGCCAATATACGGCGGTTGCTTGTCTGAAGAGTCTAAAAGCCTTTTTTAAATGGGAGTGTGAACCACACTAATACAGGATTGTGCCCACTTGAAAAGTATGATCCATTCATTTTAATTAGACAACCCTGAACCGCAGAAGGGTGTTTTTTAGTTTTCTATTGAAGCTCTCTGTGGCCCACAATAACATTAATGTTGTTCATTAATTCTAAATTATTTCTCTGATTTGGTCCATCTGTGATGATTTTTGCTCTCAAACTTAAGCCAGTGACATGAAATTAAAACCCCTTTCATTTGGATAGGATGGATTTTCTTCATGACAATCCATGTGGACCTCGTATAAGCTGTTCAATAGGGTCTTTTGGTGGGTCATATTGGCCATTTGTCCTTTTTTCCTCTCATTCTTCTTTGATTTTCTTTTCTTTTTTTTCTTTTTTTTTTTGCGGGAAGGGTCCACGCACACGCCGAAGCTTCCACGACAATTGGAAGTTGCACGTTGTACCACCACACTCTTCAACAACTCACTACACTCTTTGGGCGAAAACAAGTTTTTTTTTTAAAAAAAAAAAAATCGGCCACTCTCTCCAACATAAAAGCTATGGTGACCAAAAGTAGGTTTATGTTAAGATAATAGTGGCTTTTTGTGTTTTGTTTTTATTTTATGTTGGTGGATATCAATGGTGGGAGTTTGTTAAAGGGAGGAGGGTGTGGCGGTCTCCCTTTATATTTGTTTCTTTAGTTTATTATTATTATTATTATTAGGTATGAATGGTGGGAGTTTGTGAAAAAGAGGAGAGCGCGGTAGTCCCCCTCTATTGAAAGTTGATATCATTTTCAATGTGAGTTTTTTTAACCTAGGTAGTGTGTATCGCCAATATTCACTGTAAATTGTCGATGTGCATTAGAACCATATGGATCGCTGATATTCACTGTGGATCGTTGATGTTTACTGTAGATTGTTGATATTCACTGTAAATTATCGATGTGCATTGGGACCATATGGATCGCTAATATTTATTGTGGATCACCAATGTGCATTAAGATTACACATGGATTGTCGATATTCACTTTGGATCGCCAATGTTTACTATGAATCGTCGATATTCATTGGGACCACATGGATCGTTGATATTCATTGTAGATCACCTATGTGCATTAGTACCACACTAGGATCACCAATGGCATTAGGACCACACTTGGATCACCGATAGTGTCTGTGATCGTTGATAGTGTCTATGGATCACCAATGTGCATTGGTATGCCACATTTGGATCACCTATGGTGTTTGTGAATCACCGATGTGCATAACGAAGATCAATGGACTAAGCTCAATGGGGATCTTATTGGAAATGCACAATAGAGATCCTTAAATCTCAACGGTAATCCTATTAGAAATATACAACGGAGATCCTTAGAGTAAGCTCAACGGTGATCCTGTTGGAAATGCACAACGGAGATCCTTGAACCAAGCTCAATAGGGATCCTTTTGGAAATGCATAATGGAGATCCTTGGATTAAGCTCAAAGGTGATCCTATAAAAAAAATGCACAACGAAGATCCTTATACTAAGATCAGCGGAGATCCTCATATTTAGCTCGATAAATTTTGATTATGCTATGTATTCTTTCATATTTATTCTTCATTTTACTAATTATATTAACCTATATGTTAATATACAAGACGAAATTTCAAATTTTAGGACAACCATCTCATTTGATTGTCTTCAACAGCTTAAAAATGTTGTAATCGAATGTCTTAAATCTGTAATCCCCGCGCTGCTCGACCAGTCGAGGATAGCTCAACTCAAAGTCCAACGTGTTTTTTCTTTTAGGTGTCCGGACCGCTCGACCAGTCGAGGGTGCCCTTCGACCAGTCGAGGACCTGGCTCAACTAGTCGAGGGTTACGCGAATTTTGTGCGGACTGCATAAATTTGAGGCGGTTTCACAGAGGTGCGGAATGGGAGTTTCTTAAACTATAAATAAGGGTCCCTAGGGCTATTCTAGGGCATGTTAAGGCTTTATAAAGGAGTTCCAAAGGTTCCTAAAAGGGTTTTAGGGTTTCTAACGGGTGTAGCAAGGGTGAGATTCGAGGTTGTTCAAATCAGGTAAGTCTTTTCTCTTTGTAATTTCTATTTCATAGTGGATGTCTGTCACTTTGCGTCGTGGTTTTTTCCCACAAGGGTTTTCCACGTTAAATCTGTGTGTTCTATTGTGTGTGTGCTTGGTGTCATTGAATTGTTATCCTAGATCTAGATTTGTGTGATTCCGCAGTACAAATCCCCAAAAAGTGGTATCAGAGCCAGGTTGGGGCACGGATCTGAGTCTGAGGGATTAATAATAATGGCAAGCACTAGGTATGAGATTGAGAAGTACTCAGGGAAAAATAATTTTGAGTTATAGAAGATCAAGATGATTAGTTCCTTAATCAAGCAAGACGAAAATGGTACTCTTGAGGAGCGAAAGTCTCCTATGACTGATGATGAATGGAATACTCTTGATAAGAAGGCTTTATCATCTATCCGTTTATGTCTCACGGATGAGGTTCTCTACAATGTCATGAGGGAGAAAATTGCGGCTGAGTTATGGGCAAAGTTAGAGGATATCTATGCAAAAAAATCCTCTGAAAATCGCCTACACTTGAAGCGGCAGTGGTATAACTCCGAGATGGTAGAGAGTGGAGATTTGGAGGCTCACATCAGTAACTTTAATAAATTGGTTTGCAAATTGCTGGATATGGAGGAAGTTATGAAAGATATTTAATAAATAAGGTTACACCACTTGTGAAGGTACAGTGGAGTCATCACAGCGAGGAAGAAGCATCGTGGGAGCGAGAGCAAGAAATTCGAGAAAAGTATCCTAACCTCTTTTAGGTATGTAAATTTCGAGGACGAAATTTTGTTAAGGTGGGTAGAATGTAATACCCGGTTCTTTTAAAACGGTGGGTTAACCGTTAACCCACCGTTACATATGATGTGGCCCACATGAGTTTTGGATGGCCCTCATTTTTGGGCTTAGGCCCTAACTCTAATGGGCAAAATGGATGAGCGGTGTGGATCTGTCACATGATGCCTGTGGGGTCCATTCTCAAAAATAAAATAAAAAATAAAAAAATCAAACCACAAAGTGACGTGCTAACGCACGTCACCCCATGAAACAGACTCTCTCCACGATTCTCTCTCTCTCCACGACTCTCTCTCTCTCTCTCCCACTTCTCCACAACTGTTGCGGATGGGAACCCATCACCCATGATTGCCATCATCATGGTGGGACCCACTTCTCAATCTAAATCGGCCATTAAACTCCCAACCCACTAACTCACATGACACCATTTTTTATACCCTATTTCTCATGCCATCAAGAGAAAATCATAAAAAAAAAAAAAAAAAAAAAAATCACAAAAGAAAGATCTTGAGAAGAAAAGAGAAATCAGGAGGAGGGAGAGTATACGTAAGGGTTCAACATCGAGTTCAGAGTTGATCAATCCAAGCTAGTACACGTAGAAATCAACGTCGCTTCAGATTATTGTCCTCTCATCATACACAACAGGTAGGTGATCATTCCCCATTGAAAAATTCATATCTATTGCCTTATGTAATCTAGACATGAAATATTCAAAAGTAATTCCTTATTGAAAGATATTCTTTATTTGACTACTGTATCAATGCAAATATTATTATTATTATTATTATTATTATTATTATTATTATTATTATTATTATTATTATTATTTGCATTTGATATTATTTAGGGGTGACGATGAATATTTATTAGGTGAACAATTATTATTATTATTTTTTTTATGCAATGATCCTTATGGGTGAATCCCTAAAATGATCACCATATTATTTGTTATGGGTGATCTGATATTGTTTATTACAATGTTTCCTTGTAAATTAGATGCATCATATATGAATAATTATTTTTTTTTTGTACAATGATTCTTACGGGTGCTCTGCCCAGGGTCATTCCCGAAATGATCAGCACGACACGGGTGCTCTGCCCAGGGTCATTCCCAAAAGGATCAGCACGGGTGCTCTGCCCTGGGTGATTCCCTAAAAGGATCAGTACACACGGGTGCACTGCCCTGGGCTTTTCTCCCTAAAAGGTTATACCGGTGCTCTGCCGAGGGTCATACCCTGAAAGGATCAACACCGGTGCTCTGCCGTGGGTTATCCCCTAAAAGGATCAGCACACATGAGTGTTTTGTCCACTCCAAATCTTAGTATTTTTTTTTTTTGAAAAGCTATGTTAAATAATTCATTTATTTCATATTCATGAATGTCAAATTATTAACTATGATTTTACATCCAATGTTCACTTTATTTTGATTAAAATGTCGAGATTAAATTTGGTAATATTTGTGAGTTTTTCAACTCGGGATTGATGTGATCCTATTGAGTTGTCAACTCATTATGTTTTAACCGTTTCAGGTTACGAATATTTTGAAGATGCAGGATATTACTATTAGTAGTGGAGCATGAAATGTGGTTGGATGCACGTGGCATGTTATTTTACATTGAATAAATTTTATTTTATTTTAGAACTATGAATGTAGTAATGTTTGATTTGATTTTCTTACTTCAAGTTAAATTAAATAATTATGCATTGTGTAAAAGCAGATTTTGAAATTAATGATCTTAGATGTGTTTGGATTTTAAATATTGGGCTATGGTGGAAGAAAATGAAATGCATATGAAATTGTCAATCTTTATCTTTTATTTTTATTTTTATTTATATAGGTCACGGGTCTGGAATTCGGGTCCTGGACACCCTATTCGGGTACCCGAATTTTGGGGCGTGACACTTGAAGCGGCAGTGGTATAACTCCAAGATGGTAGAGAGTGGAGATTTGGAGGCTCACATCAGTAACTTTAATAAATTGGTTTGCAAATTGCTGGATATGGAGGAAGTTATGAAAGATGAAGAACAAGCATGTATGTTGTTGAATTTTCTTTCGGCGTCTTATGAGGCATTCAAAGACATAATGTACACCACGAAAAAAACTCTAAGTGTCGACACCGTTATCTCAATCCTTCAAGGGAAGGCTATGAGAAAGTTTAACGGCGACATGGGGATATCTTTTGATGCACTATTTACAAGGGGTAGGAATTCTGAACAAGATATAGGTTCCTCAGGTTCTCGATCCAAATCCAAGGGCAAGGGCAAAAAAAAGGTAAGGTGCTGGAATTGTGAGATGGAAGGACATGTGAAGAAGGATTGTACAAATCATAAATCTAAGAGAGGAGATTTTGAGGATTTGTACAGGGAGGCCAATGCTGCCACGTCAGATGGATCGAGTAGATGTGATGGTGATGTTTTGTTTGTCTACAATCAGACGGTCATACGATGATCATAAGGACGAGAGGATTCTAGACACAGGGGCATCTTTTCACATGACTCCTCATCAGAGTTGGTTCACCAGTTACAGGGAGTGCGATGGTGGACAGGTGTTTATGGGCAATGGCTTTGCCTATAATGTTGTTGTAACGCCCCGATTTCTAAGACCCGAATACAAGACTCGTTTTCAGAAATCCGGGAGTTAATAAATCAGAGAAACAGCGGAATGTGAACTCAGAGTGCAATAGCCAAAAGAAGCATGTATATTCATGAGAGCCCAAATATTTGACCCGCTCAGCTGGGGGTCTTAGTTACAAAATTCCAAAAGTTTCCAAAATTTCTAACTACTGAAATTAAAATGTTTGACTAATGATTAATTTCAAAGTATATCGCTGCTTCTTGTTGCGGCTCATCATCATACTATTCTCCCTCAGGCTCCACGGCTGCACCATCAAGGTCGGCACCGACATCCTCTACATCCGTCCCTGCATATTCTGTACGGTTAGATATTGATGGATGAGTGGCCGGCTCAGTGTGAATTCCCCTCAAGATTACACATCGCCGCCTTAGCGAACATAATTTAAAGAAAAACAAGGCAATAATCCAAAATAGGCAACATGCAGTCTTATTAGATACATGGATGCATGAATGCACATCGGCCTAGGGATGCACATTCACCCGGACTTGGGCTCGTCGCCCATGCAATCATCGACCTGGGAATGATCATCCAGTCGCCCATAGCTTGTGATACTACGTACTATTATCCCGACTTCACTCCAGCTTGGTCATTTCACTCGCACTGCATATTGCATTACATCCGCGACATATGGCATTTTGGGTTATTATGTTTCAGCACTTATATAGCCTAGACGGATTTAGCATGATTTGCATATTGTCTTGCATCCTCAACACATAGTATTTGGCTTACTGTCTTCGCATTGCATAACTGACCTATATTGCTTCCTCAGTATATTGGTTATTATATTTTTGCATTGCATAGCCTTGGTATGGCTGATAGCATTCATGGATTTATAGATTGCCAGTATTTTCGCTTACTCTGATATCGTATAATTCATGATCTTGCCTATATTACCGATGTTATATGATTTATGGCATTGTATTGCATTCTTGGCACTTACCTTGTGCACACACTTTCACCACCCACTAAGCTTTCTATAAGCTTATGCACGATAGATGCGTGCAGGTGATGTTAGGTTGCAGCAGTGTCGAGCTTGGAGCGTGCAGCCATTTTTTTTTTTAGCTTGATTTTCGATTTATGTATTTCCCTTTCAGCATTGTACTCAAATGATTATATTAGTGGATATGTGATGATGATGTTGTTTTTATGATTTGGGTATTCTTGTGGTTATGCTTATTACGAGTTAAATGTACAAAAACAAAAAAAAAAATCCTCCTTATAGGATCCCAGGATCGGAATCTAGCGTATGGATGCTAGGAACCGAGAATGGGGTACTACGGAGGCTTTCGGCACTGGATTCGGCGATCGGGATTCCTGTGAATCCGATTTTCGGGTTTGGGGCGTGGCAGAAGTTGGTATCGGAGCATAACTTGGGAATACCTGATGATAACATCACATATCTGCTGATAGCTACCCTTCACTCTATGATTGTTGAGAACTTAGAATGGTTAGATCCACGAGTTCGAATGACTTAGAAACTTTCTGATATAGCTCCCTACTGTTGAGATTGTGAGGCTGCTAAGCGTTCCAGTTTCGATCGTTTCTGATCCGTGATCCGTAGATCAATGGGGTCACCATTCTGTTGATGAGGCGTCTTGGGAAAACGAGCCTGAGGTACGTGGGCGTTGTCCCCATTTCTTAGGTGTTTGATGATTATATCTATAGCAATAGGACTTCCCTCCCTTGAGAACTCTGAATTGATTGTGCTTTGACTTACATATTTGATGATATTTCCTCTTCCCTTGTTTGTTCTGTAAATTTCGATGACGAAATTTTTATTATGAGGGGAGAGCTGTAAGACCCGTATCGTAGGCCGTACCGTTCCGTAGACTTTCGCGGTCCTCCTGGTCGAATTCCGGCAACCCGCGTTCTGTTATCGAGGTTGCGTGCAACCCTGAGTCATGTCCCGTATTTCAGAGTCGACTTGACCCGAGACTTGTACCCGTGCGACCGCGCCGTCGCCATGGTTCCGATGCCGCGTCTCGCGCACCAAGGCGATACCCTGACCAGGAGATGTAGGTCTGCATTCAGTTCGAGGAAAAATACCGCGCGTTGCAAAACCCAAGAGAACATTACATCAAATCCCATCAATCCCATCAATCAAGTACACATCACCTCACATGTCAAAGTACAACCCCATCCCCAAGCAACCCCAAAGTCAAACTTTCTCTTACACCCAAGTACAACCATCACCCATCACCCATCTCTCACCCCATCCATCACCCATCCCTCTCTCTCTTACATCTCTCTCTCTCTCTCCTCTCTTCCTCATTTACTCCCAAGCAAGAATTCGTTCATGAGAGCTCCATGAGAGGGAGCTTTGTGTGGCCCACTTCTTATCTCCCATCTCCACCATCCAAGTGTGATCCCAACCGTTGAAATTGATCATTTGGATCTCTAGCATGCATTGATGGAAGAAAAATACCAAGAAGATTTAAGGTGGGTGCTTCTCTCTCTCTCTCTCTCTCTCTCTCTCTCTCTCTCTCTCTCTCTCTCTCTCTCTCTCTCTCTCTCTCTCTCTCTCTCTCTCTCTCTCTCTCTCTCTCTCTCTCTCTCTCTCTCTCTCTCTCCTTTTCCTTGTTTGTTGGCCCACCTAGGGACGATCCAGACCGTCCAGCAGGTGGGACGGCCTTGCTGTCCACCCTGCTGGACTGACCGTCCAGATGGACAGTCTAGATGGGGGGAAAACACCAATTTCGGTTTGGCCTCTAGCCGTGTGGACCCCATGTTTAGACCCCATTATGATGTGGGAATCTCGATCCACGCCGTCCAGTAGGCAGGGCCCACCCTGCTGCACGATATGGACCAGCAACTGTCCAATAACAGGCCTAGACGTAAGGGAGAACACAAATATCAGCTTGTTCCTATAACTGGTGGGCCACATGTGTGGACCCCACCTTGATGAATGTGATTTGTATCCACATCGTCCATGTGGAGATGTGATTACAGGCATGGCCAACGGTCTAGACAGACCCAGCAGCTGGGCACCGTCCAGACCGTCCAGCAGGCTTGTCAGGTGGGGAAACAGCCCATTTTCAGTAGGATTTGGAGTGGTGTGGCCCACTAATGTGGACCCCACCCTGATATGTATGTGACCTATGTTCACACCGTCCATTTTGAAGAGATCACTTTTGGACATGGGTCCTAGAGCTGGACAGATCCAGCCGAGCAGAACTGCCCAACGGACAGCCAGGCCCACGGTGATGTATTTGTCCGGCCCATTTGGCTGGGAGGACGTTGGCCCATCTTTTGGACGACCCACATGTAAGTGGGACCCACCATGATGTATAAGTGGGACCCACCATGATGTATGTATTTTGTATCTACACTGTCCACCTTTCGATCTGCATTGATCGTGGGGTCTAGACAGCACCAGTTGGGCAGAAATCTGCCTAGTAGCAGGTCTGCTGTGAGGTACGTGCATGTGTCTTGTCCATTTTACCCATCTGGGCCCACCTGGACAGGCCCCACTTTCATCCAGACCGTTCTCAGATGGGGCCCACCGAGATATGTGTTGTGTACACCCATCCATCCTCTGATCATCCAGCATATGAATCAGGTGGACCAAACAGTAAACAGTGGTGATGGGCAGCTTGTCATTGGGATTTTCCTGAGGCCCACCATGATGTTCATTTGCCATCCAGCGTGTGGAGTAGGTCACGTGTGACCCTGGTTAATGAGAAACCACAAATATCAGCTGGGTTCATAGCTCCAGTGGGCCCCACCTTTTCCTGGGATAGTGGAGATTGAATGGCTACCGTTGGAGCCTCCCTGGCATCACCGTGATGCAGTGTTTTACCCAGCTGTCCACATATTTTTATTTAGTTTTCCTTTGTGGGCCCACTAGGCAGTGGGGTCCACATGATGTGTTCATGAAATCCACACCGTCCAGCTGTTTGGGACGGTGTTGGACGCACCACCTTAATGATGTATTTCATTTACTCCGTCCAATTGGGGATGCTACTACACTGACGTCCAGCAGCTGTGGACCCACCACATGATGTATGTGTTTTAAATCTACACCGCCCAGCAGCTAGCATGGTGGGACCCACCTTGGATCATGTGCTTTATCCAACCATCCATCTGATGGTACCCCACATGATATGTACGTTGGATCCCCACCGTCCAGAACGTTCGGAGGGTCTGGATGGTGGGCACTTTAGATATATGTATATTACATTATAATATATTATATTATAATATTTTACATTACTTTATATATATATATATATATATATATATATATATATATATATATATATAGAGGGAGAGAAGTGGGATGGCCCACCATGCAGGAACCCACCTTTATTTATGCATACGTGGTTTGAAATCCACAGCTCTCCGTCCCTAGTTGGGATGTGGGGCCCACCCACATGTGCCACGTGTGGGGTGGGCCCACCTTGATGAATATATTGTGTATTCACACCGTCCATCTAGACAGTGTGATGTGTGGGCTACCATGGCGTATGCTTTTATCCACGTAGTCCATCTGTACGGGTGGTGTGGGGTGCACCATAATGTGCATATTCTTCCAGCCATCCATCCACCTTGCAGTACGTGGGACGTGGGTCCCACTGCTGGCTGACATCAGTAAGCTCTGTGGACCACCATGATGTTTGAGTTTTCCACACCGTCCATCCGTTTCCACATGTGTGGACCCCACCTTAATGTATGCATTGTGTAGCTGCCCGTCCATTTGGACTGTGGATCACACCATGATATATATGTTCCATCTGAGCCGTCCATCTGGTGGGACCCACCTCGATGTATTTATTTTGTATCCACACCATCCATTCGACGTGATGCGTGGGCTCCTCCATGATGTATGTGCTGAATATGCACACTGTCCATCTGAATAGTGTTGCGCGGACTGACCATGATGTATGTATTTTAGTCCACCCTGTTCATTTGTTAGGCCCATTTGGAGGTGCAGGCCCACCTTGATATATTTATGGCCCATCCATTAAGGCCCACCTTGATGGAATTACGGCCCATGTGATGCAGCCCACTTGATGTATTTGGGGCCCATGGGTCGTGGCCCATGGTGGTGTGTATTAGGCCCGTATGAGTGGCCCATTGTGACATACTTGAGGCCCATGAATGAGGCTCAGTGTGATGTATGTGTGGCCGCTACGTTGCGTATGAATCCCTTATGTGGGTCACTCCTTGGGAGCAATGTCAGTTAAATGGCCACATTAATGGGCAATGACAGTAATGTCCATATTGTGACCTTCCATTAGGCCTTGTTAGGCCCATTCGTACCGATCCCGATTAACGTGGCCGATTGCCGATCAACAATCAAGGCCGATTATCATGATCGATTGTCGTGACTGATTTGCCAATTCTGATTATCGATCGATTCCGATTGTTGTGACCGATTTGCCGATTCTGATTATCGATCCTTTCCAATTGTCGTGACTGATTATCGATTACGATTGTCGTGACTGATTATCGATTACGATTGTCGTGACTAGTTGTCGATTCCGATTGACGTGACCGATTTCCTGATTTTGATTACCTTGACCGATTACCGATTTCGATTAACGTGACCAATTTGCCGATTTCGACTATCGATCGGTGCGATTGTCGTGACCGATTTGCTGATTCTGATTACCTTGACTGATTACCGAATTCGATTAACGTGACCGATTTACAGATTCTGACTATCGATCGGTGCGATTATCGTGACCGATTTGTTGATTCTGATTACCTTGACCGATTATCGATTTCGATTAACGTGACCGATTTACCGATTCCGACTATCGATCGGTACGATTGTCATGACCGATTTGCTAATTCTGATTACCTTGACCGATTGTCGATTCCGATTGACATGACCAATTTGTCGATTCCGATTATCGATCGATTTCGAGTATCAAGGCCAATTCCGATGATTTCGATTTGTCGAGACCGATTGTATATACCGATTCTGATTGTTGAGGCTAAGTATCGAGGCCGATTATCGATGTCGATGCCGATTGTCGATTCTGATTCCAATTGTCGAGGCCAATTGAGGCTGATTCCGATTCTGATTATCGAGTCCGATTCTGATTTGTCGAGGCCGATTCCGATTGTCGAAGCCAAGTATCGAGGCTGATTCCGATTGTCGAGGCCGCCTATCGAGGCCGATTCCGAGTGTCAATTCGATTGTTCAGGCCGAGGCCGATTGTCGAGACTTATATGATGTATATGCGACCTGTAGTTGGGGCCCACTGTGATGTATTCGTGGCCTATGGGCAAGACCCATTGTGATATATATTAGGCCCATGATGCATGACCCATTTGATGTATTCGAGACCCATGTGTAGGGTCCACATGTCATGTATTTAAAGCCCATGAGCAGGGCCCACCCGTTGTGTATATATGGCCCTTAAGTAAGGCCCATTGTGTTGTATATTAGGCCTTTGTGTGAGGTCGTGGGCCCATTATATGTTTGGCTTTGTGTGAGTCATTCCTTGGGAGCAATGTTGGTTAAATGTCCACATTGTCGAGGCCGATTGTTAATACCGGTTATTGATACCGATTATGAGTATATGACTGCATAGCATCATGATACATGCCCATACGCATCATCTGCATGTTTGTTATGAGATGTGGTTGACCATTGCATATGTCATTAGGTAGATTGTTATGAGACTTCCTGATAGGCAGAGGTTATCTCACATGAGCGCACGGTATGCGCATGATTGATGCATAACTGGATCGTATGGCTCATGCATCTTGCATTGTGTGCCCTAGCGACATCAGGGCCGTAGCCTCCACAGGCATATCGTAGATGACCAAATGGGACACCAGAAATATGTTCTACATGGGGTGCTATAGATATCCCTGGGTGAAAGTCCCTAAACCCTTTTGGTTCCAGAGGTTGCTCCAACGTCTAGACCGAGTGGATGCATGAGCGCATGAGGGCCGCATACCGTTAGGCCGCGTCTCCCACTGTGTTGTGGTCGGTTGGAAGGGGGTACGGCCTTACCTGCCCGAGAGGAGGGGGCAATGCTAGGCTGAGTCTGACCAGCTCGAGGAATGGGTCCGCTATCGACGAGTCGGACCCGATATTGGCAGGCGGATAGTGAGGTCTCTTCCACTCACCTTGTTGCGCACGATGGGGTGGCAATCTGATTTTGAGTGTAATAGACCCCGGTGATGATCCCAGAGAGGAACCGTACTGATACGTGGACTTATTGAGCAGGATTTGCATACTCATACATTCATTTCATTCACTATTCACTCAGGCTGGTGGTGCGCAATTAATTGTTGTGTACCTTCGCATGGCAAGGATTTCGGTTGGGCGCACGACTAACCTGAGATCAGGAGTTTACCACATTGAGTCTGACTATCCAAATTTAAGTATGGTACTGGTTTGGATAGAAGTTCTTTGTGATAGACCCCATAGCTTGTGATACTACGTACTATCATCCCGACTTCACTCCAGCTTAGTCATTTCACTCGCACTGCATATTGCATTACATCCGCGACATATGGCATTTTGGGTTGTTATGTTTCAGCACTTATATAGCCTAGACGGACTTAGCATGATTTGCATATTGCTTGCATCCTCAACACATAGTATTTGGCTTACTGTCTTCGCATTACATAGCTGACCTATATTGCTTCCTCAGTATATTGGTTATTATATTTTTGCATCGCATAGCCTTGGTACGGCTAATAGCATTCATGGATTTATAGATTGCCAGTATTTTCGCTTACTTTGATATCGTATGATTCATGATCTTGCCTGTATTACCGATGTTATATGATTTATGGCATTGTATTGCATTCTTGGCACTTACCTTGTGCACACACTTTCACAACCCACTAAGCTTTCTATAAGCTTATGCACGATAGATGCGTGCAGGTGATGTTAGGTTGCAGCAGTGTCGAGCTTGGAGCGTGCAGCCATTTTTTTTGAAGCTTGATTTTCAATTTATGTATTTCCCTTTCAGCATTGTACTCAAATGATTATATTAGTGGATATGTGATGATGATGTTGTTTTTGTGAATTGGGTATTCTTGTGGTTATGCTTATTACGAGTTAAATGTACAAAAACAAAAACAAAAACAAAAAAAAAAAAAAAAAAATCCTCCTTATAGGATCCCAGGATCGGAATCTAGTGTATGGATGCTAGGAGCCGAGAATGGGGTACTACGGAGGCTGTCGGCACCAGATTCGGCGATCAAGATTCCTGTGAATCCGATTTTCGAGTTTGGGCGTGACAGGATGTTTTAATAGGATACCTTGATCAAAATGACACCAATTCAAGGTCCCTATTTCCCACACCTTTGTCTAATTACATTCCAAGTGTGGCTTGTATACAATCATGGTATCCTCCATGTGTGGCATAAAAAGTGTGGCTTGTATACAATTATGGTATCCTCCATGTGTGGCATAAAAAGGTTATGTACAAAAGCAAATCATGTTAACATGTGACAATATTTAACTTCAAATAATGCATGAAAGGAAGCATCATGAATTAATAACTAATGAGGATATATTACCAAGTCATGTGAATAGAGATCAAGGATTAACTAGCATGTGACAAGTATCACAATAATGATGATCTAGTACAACTAGGTTTAGCTAATTTAGAAATGAAAAGCCCAAGGGGAAAGTCATCACCTGTATGGTAGTGTTCTTGAATTCGGCCTGAGTCTTCTTGAGGCCCGGAGTCGACCAAGGAATCACCTAAAAGTATAGTTTATTTTTGTCAGATATTTCTGTGGCTTTGTGCCTCAAACATAAAGCTCAAGGGGTGCAACCAACAAGGCTTTTTAGGCTTGTGTTAGGCCCACCATGTATTTCAACAAAGTGGTCTATTAGGACTCAAGCTCATCCTTTCCGAGGGTTGGACAGGTCTTCCCATGTGGACCTCATATGTATCAGGTGGGCCCATGAATGGGATGCACCAACCTACACCCTTAGCTACTTTTAAGGGATCACTTTTAGAGTGTCACCCCAAAGGGTAAATTCCTTTTGAGAGGGTCATCTGGGCCATATCACCAATAGCAACGGTGGTCATGATTTCTACTGTTGGAATCCCACATGGCCCATCATGATGTTATATCATCCATCCAAGTCGCCCATAAGGTCACAGGGGCCTAGACCAGGAAAAATATATTGGTCCCAAGACTTCCGCGACCTGAAGGGTTCCAATGCTGGATGTTTAATCTCCACTGTTTACTCCACTATGGTCCCCCTGATGGATCTGTCTTATTTTGTCTCAAGCCTTAGGGCAAGCTCGCCAATTGGGATGGACGGTTAGGATATGCAGCACATGCATTAACATGTGGCCAACTGTCCAGCTATTTGGACGGTGTGGGTTACATCGTATGGCCCATGGAACTTGCTGACATCATCAGCTGTTACATAACTGACAACCCTTTTCTCTCAGCAGGTGGGTCCCATGGGTTATACACATGCACAGATGCATTACTTTTATTTAAATTCCTACCTGTATGCATTACACATACTCATATATATGTGTGTGTATATATATTTATATATTTTAAGAAAAGCGTCCAGGGGCTGATGTACGGCTTGGGAAGGCCCATAGATGGATGGAGTTGGTGTACAATGCATACACTAGGGTGTGTCCTTAGTGGGCCACCACACGTATCTAATATATATATAAATATTATATTAGTGTCTTATGCATCTAAGATATATTAAAATATTATATCATGCATCTATTTAAATATTATATATATGGCATGCATCTGATGTTTAAATATTATATATATCACATGCATCTCATATTTAAATATTATATTTTCCATGCATCTGATATCATGCCACGTGGGTCTCTCATGGGACTTCCATACACATATACCATATATGTATATCACTATAATATATCTTATCATATCTATTTACTGGAGAGTATTCCTTCTATCCTCACCACAGGTGGGTCCACATGTGTGGGACCACCATTTATTGTGGTATTTTATGATATCATTTATAATCATAAGATCTATGTGCATGTGTTATGTATACATACATATACTCCTCCTTTACTTCTTTTTCTTTTCTTAAAACGTACAGGATCTGACGAAATGGGTGGACGGTTGATTTTTGGTGCGGCCCACCATAGCTTGATGGCGCGGCCAGCCAATCATGGATGGACGGTTTCGAATGCATTTCACATACACCACTCCTCATGCATCAGAGGTATACAATATCTTGTGGTACAGATGCATGTTAAGATATTTTAATATATATACCTTTTAAAGCAGGACGTCCAGGGCTTGGGGAAATGGATGGACGGCCTGGACGAACTACCTTATCAAGGTAGGACCCACCTACGTGGCTCACCCCTGTTGTAGGGCGAGGCCCATCTGCTAATGCAGGGTGCGGCCCACCTGCTCTTGAGCAAAGCCCAAAACTAAGGCAGCCCCTAGACTTTGGTGAGGCCCACCTGTATTTAGCAGAGCCCAATTGCATTTTGGTGAGGCCCAACATGGTGCAGCAACAGCTCCTGTTTCAGCTGCTTGGGAAGCCATTCCTGGTCCCATTTTTTAGTCTAACCATGGCCCGTCCCTGGCCATATTTACACCCATGTTGGTGGCATGGTGGCTACCGCTTTCCCGACAAAGAAAATGACCCAAAACGGGATCGTTCACATGCCGAAAATTGTCTGTTTCTCAGCCGTTTTTCAGCTAAGGAACCCATTATTTTCATGTCTATTTGGAGTCTGATTTTGCTCTATGCGTGGCCCGTTTCTGGGCCGTGTTTCAGCTCCCAGCAGTGCCACTTATATGTCATTGTTAGGATCCAAACAAGGCCTGCACTCAGTCTGTTTTGGTCTAGAAACGCAGGCCGCATTCTCCTTCAAAGTAGAGGCTGCCCTTGGTCTTGAGCACAGCCCCAGCCGCTGGCTTTTTTTTTTCCAGCCAAGGTGAGATGCAACGGGGCTTTGTGCGGGTTTATTTTAGGGTTCTTTAACAAAAGGGGAGGGAAAGGTTCTACCTTTCACCGTTGGGTCTGATCCGAACTCTGGGCTGACGTGCAAGTACCCACCACTTCCTACTCCTTCCTCCCTCCTCTTCTCTTTTTTCCTTATCTCTATCCCTCAAGTGGTATGGCTGCAAACTCACACTGACTCAGTTCGGTCCGTTTTCCACGGACTGAGTGGGGGCAGTGGGCGTTAAGCTTATCAAACGCTCACCCTGGCACTCTGTTTCCTCTCTCTTTTCTTTCCTTGTTCCTTCCCTTTACTTTTCTTTCTATGTGAGGTTTGAGAAGGCTGGACCTCACCTTATATAGGTAGGGAAGGGAGGGTTTCAGCAGCTAAGATTTGCTCTGCAAATCTCCAAGCAACGGGCGCCATTGTCAGGCCCTAATTTCCTTGAATGGCAAATTCGGCATGCAATTCCTCTCTACCTAACCATTTTTGGTTTGAGAGAGATCCTCTGGGATGGCATGCGCATGCCTGTAACCTCCCACGTAAAATGGCGCAGTTCACCTCTTCATGCCTACGGTCCGAACACGCCTCACGGATCCAATTGTCCATGACAAGGGGAATGGACTGCTAGCAGTGATTTCTTTTGTTTGTTTTCGGGGGGCCCCATCCTTATATGGTCTTGTTGGGGTGGACCCCACCGACAAAATGGATGGCCTGGATTGTTCGGAAAGTGGCCAGGGTGGCCCACTTTGGAGCTCAAAGGTCCTTGTTTTCAAACAGGGCGTTAGTGGGAACGTTCCTAAGAATTTTTGTAATTTGGTTCGGTAAACCATGGTTTGACCTCAAGCATTTGTTCAGTGCACATCGTGCACTAGAGTTTGGGGTGGATGTGCACCTAGCTTTGGGGAATATCACGGCTTCGGTGTTCTATCTGTTCTGATCAACTATCTTGGGGTTCAGTTATAAAAGGTCCCAACTTATTTTGGGGCGGGGCTGAGGCCCAGGTGGGCCGTATCATACCTTTCAGGGCTGAATTTGACCTGAATGATGTGATCTGGCGGTCAGAAGAGTTTGGTACTTGTTTTCAACAGCTAAATGTATGTTTGGGACACAGGGGTGCTCCACTGGTTACTCCCTGACTTCGTGGATTGACTTTCCAGAGTAATGTTAACCCATAGAGTCTTAAAAATTGATTGAGCTTTAGGTGATTCGGTCCTGCTTACCTCTTTGATTGGTGTGGGGTGTAAACTGAGCCTCCAAGGTCGTGGCGGATTGCCTCAATGCCGCTTGGGAGATCCTGTCTTGTAGTGTGTTAAGTTAAGTCATTAGGTTGACGGGTCTCGAGTTTTAACATTTGTGGGTTTAAAAGGTAACACTCGAGTACCAGAGGTACGGGGTGTTACAGTTGTGTTTGTTGGTTCGGTGCGCATCAAGATGGTTGATGGGGTGGAGCGTACCTTAATTGATGTCAGGTACGTTCCTGATTTGAATAAGAATCTGATTTCTCTTAGTGTACTTGAGGCAATGGGCTGCAAGTTCATGGGTATTAATGGTGCTCTTAAGGTATCTAAGGGGGTACGAGTAATCATGAAAGCGCAACGACTCGGCAACATATACATGTTAATCGGGAGCACTTCAAAAGGTGGAGCTGCAATAGTTATAGCGGATTTCATCTCTGCACGTGTGTGGCATGTTGGGCATGGCCATATGAGTGGGCATGGCTGGAAAGCTGAGACGCACGGACAGGGATACATAGTAGGTGGAGCAGCCACCTGTGAGAAGAATCACACAGCATAATCGCAGGATATCAGCGAGGTACATGGATGACTCCAATATCGCAGGGGATTCATCTTCTATTCAGACGACTCTAGGTGAGCCAGGTACTGAGAAGTGGAAGGTGACTATAGGCGATGTGATGGACGTGTTGTACTAGATCGACACATGGGAGCTGGTGGAGCTTCCAGTGGGCCGGGAAGTGGTTAGATGCAAGTGGATCTTCAGGAGGATACAACATAGATACAGAGCGAGGTTGGTAGCGAAGGGTTATACTCAGAGAGAATGGATCGACTTCTTAGAGATATTCGCGTTAACAGTATAGCAAGTGTCTATTAGATCCGTGATTAGTATTGGTTGGTCAATGCTATCTAGAGCTGGAATGATGGATGTGGAGTCTGTACTTCTGGAAGAAAAATTGGAAGAGCAGATTTACATGAAGCAACCAGAGCGGTTCGAAGTTAAAGGGGCTGAGAAAAAAGTTTGCAGGAGGTCGTGGTATGACCTGTCGCCTAGGCAGTGGTTTGATTCCTTCATGATGAGTCAGGAATTGTATGTTGATGACATGTAGATATGTAACGCCCTGAAAATTGGGGTCGTGTATATACTCAACTACCAAGTTCTCGGGTGTCACTTATAACCGATTTTTACTATAATTTGCGTTTAATCAAATGTAAAAGCGCAGCGTGGAATTACTTGGAACTTGAAGCACAACTACAACTAATCTGCTAAAATGAAAAAAGTCAAATACATATACAAATCCAAAAGAACATAAGTGGGTCGCACAAGGCGTCGCCCAACAAATCACAAAAAGAATAGTATATCCAAAAGATTAGAACTGAATCCACTACTCGGCGATCCAATGTCCCATCTACTAAGCCGATGAAGACCCGCTCATCAACTGGAACTAAGAGAACTCGTCCTCCTCCTCGAGGCTCGCAACGCCGGGCTCCTCGTACTCTACATCACCTGCATCTATGGGCGAGTCTGGTTGGTATTTTAAAACACCGTCCCAGAGTGGGAATGAGTAATCAACTCAGTGGGTGCTATTAGTCTTAAGTTGTAACAAGCATCAGTTATATTATGAATTTAATGAAAAGCAATCATTCATAAACACCTAAATAATCTTATTAATGCATTAATGTGCATGCATAACGGATGATATAATGCATGCCCTCGCTACAACACTCACTCAAGCGACTTCATCTAACGATCGCATATGACCAACACTCCCTCATATCGACCTCGACTGCCGAGTCGCCACCCTAACTAGTGCGATGCAATGTGATCATGTTAGTCGAGTTCTTAGTTAAGTCCATTCATTCAGTAGGTTGGGGAATCTGATACACCCCACGTATCAATGCCCTGAACTGGTTATGAGGCCAAGGCCCCCCAACGTGTGAGGCCGAGACCTAAGGATCCTTGATCACGTCGGGTTCCCCATCCTCGACTTCAAGTACATGGGGAGTGCCAAGAAAAAGGGATCGCTCGCGATCACTATGGGGAGGCACGTCACCCCAACGTAGGCCAACAGCTCAGACACAGTGTCTCATTCCACTATGCTCAGCTCACGAGGCGGTGGATCGGTTTTAATTTGGTTATCGATGGGATACAACGGTTGTAGGGTGTTCCAGGTTCTATACATATATGAGCAAACAGGGTTAACAAATAAGGTTGGTCAGTAAATAGGCTAGACCACACGAGTCAGGCATGTGACAGCCGACATCGGGTACAGGCGACCCATGTAGTCTAACTACTGTCGCCCACATGCACTAGCCAAAATCCATGGGTTTAGCCTCAGGATAGTCCTACCAACGGGATCACCTTCACTCTTCTCACTTTCCTGACCAACCCTAAGGTTGATGGTAATTCATAACATGCCACAAACATGGTTATCATCTAATATAAGTGAAAGCATGCGTCCATAACTTCCAACATAGAATCTCTATTTCTCTACCAAGCAAAGTTAATCATGAGGTGAACTAAAGGTGCAAGTGTATTGTGTGGGTTAGTGAGAAAGATAAGCATTTCATACATTGTAGGAACGCAAGCACAAGGGTTAATGAGTCATGTTATAGAGACATCATATATGGATCAACAAGTCATGGGCATGTAACCATTAGATTCCTACCCAATCATACGAGAGGCAACAAACATGCTATAAGGAACATCACACACGAATCACAAGACATGAGCATATAACATTGAATTCCTACCTAAACATGAGAGCAACAACAACATTCCACAAATACTCCATGTTAAATTTTTAAGAATTAAGGGTAAGGTGCTTCCAAGGTTTCTCTCTAGATCCTCCAAACACATCATCCAAGCATTCAAAATCATTAAACGCATAATGAAATTGGTGCTAGGCCACCTAAGGATAATAGTCATCACCTATGGATCGTTGAAGACTTGGAAAACAACATAGGAGCACCGAACTCGGTGTCGATCAGTCGGAATCCTAAGACAATGTACTTGCATGTTAAAATCTCGTACCAATCCACCCTCAACATGAGGGGTTTCTAAGAGATGGGGGATTTACCTTTCCCAAACGGCGGAGAGGGGTTCTACCGGTGGTGGGTGAAGGATTTGTTGAGGAAGAGTTGGGAAGTTGCAAGAATCGGACTCCCCTTAGGCCCCACCTCGATCTATGGTCCACTTCCCCCCCCCCCCCCCCCCCCCCTCTCTTCTTCTCTCTCTTCCTCCTTTCTTCTTTCTCCCTTTTCTCTCTTCTCTCTTTCCTTTCTCTAGGGCAAATTCGTATGGGGAGAGGAGTGCCCAAAAGAAGCCCCTTTTATAATGCCAGATTTGGTGCAAATGGCCCCAAGTGTTGGGTTTTTACTATACTAACCTTATGGGAGAGTTTTTCTAGCCTCTAGGGCCCACTATAGGGTGTAGGAGTCAATACCCACCTGTTGGATAGTTGGCCCTAGTGATGATCTACGTATGGATATAATCGGCCCGCCATTTGGATGCGCCGATCAATAGATATGATTAAAAGTTATTCAACGGTCATCGATAGTCGATCGGGGCCGCGGATATACGGATATGAGTAGGAAAATATTCATACTCTATGGGTAAAGTTAGGTCGTAAACCGACGGTCCGAAATCCTCAACTTTGCATAAGAGTGGACGACCCACTTCACTTAAGTTCCAGCTTATTCCTTTAGGGTATTTGCACTTCTCATGCACTCGTCCTTTGGCTCAAGTTGAGCAGTTCTGGGAAGTACGTAGGTCCGACTCCCATGATGGACGTCGAATCCAGTAAGACGGACATTACTCTATAATTTTGGAACTAGTGGCTCACCAACGAGCGGTCTAGATCTTGTTCGAAAAATAGGGGCATTTTTGGAATGAATTAGGTATTGAAATTTTTCATGAGTAGTGATTAGGGTTTGAGTTAACTATGTTCATAGTGTGGCTTATTTATAACTAGTAAAAGTAGAGATTTGGTCATCATTACTCTAAGCCGTCGGTTTTAAGCTAAAAGAGTAACAGGGTTCATTTGGTCTATTAGCCAAGATTCGGGTCTTGTCTGACTCGGCTTCGGTTAGATCTTTAATTTAGTCATACTTATCTTGATTAGTTAGTGATGGGTCAGTTAGATTTGGGCCTTATGCAAGAAAATCATGGGACTAAACTTGATGTTCAAATGATCGGGCGGATTCGTTGGCTTCCTACGGTTGATTAAACGGACTAGTGCGGTTCTTTACTGGTTCCACCCGTGTTTAAATTATCGTTGAGTGTTAATGGTCATTAAGTGATATTATAAGTTAATTAATAAATAAAAATAAAAAAAAATTCAAGGATTTTTGAAAATCCAAAACAGTGAAAATTCAGGATATTACAATCTACACCCCTTAAAAACAATTTCATCCCCGAAATTGCCTAAGGGTAATAAGTAAAGATTATTATCATTTTGTTTGCTTAAGTTTTATTGATTTCAGGTTCATACGTGTGGTAGGGTGCATACTGGCCAACTAGCCTTGCTTATTATATTCCACCCCCCTTAAAGTTTTCACCTTTGAGGTTTGAAGGCGAATGTCAAAATAATTATTATCGTACTATATATTTGACAATAAAGTTTACCTAAGGTATATTATGCCCTTCATGATCAGGCTAATACGAAAAGAACGGTTCTGGTAGGCTCAAATCTGATACATCGATTGTCCACCTGACCAGGGCAGACAACTCGTTGTATCCCTTCTTAATCCTAATGGATCCTGGTCTTCTGTTTGGTCAAAGCAGTGAGTCCTTTGATAGTCATCAAGGATTGAGAATTGGGTCAAGCCGCAAATGCTTCGCAAGTGTGTGGTCCCATAATTTCATAGTCCAATCAACCTAAATGTTTAGGGAATATCTCCTATCATTGAAAGGTTAAGATCTCATATTTTTAAGGTTGTCATTCGGGTCTTTGTCGAGAGAGTTCTTGTTTCAATTCATGTCCAAATTAGTGATTAATAAATCTTTCACTATGCCTATGGTCAAACAATTATCCTAGGAAAAAAATTTCAATAGCCTAAGATCGTATCTCTATGTTATCGTCTCGGTCATATGGTTATTGGGCTATGAGCAAACCACGCTTTAGTTTATACATTTTTAACAGGGAATGAAGAATCAAAAGTTTTAAGGTATCCTAGTGGTTTGAAGTGCTAATAACCCTAATAAGAACGTAGTAAGACAACCATACATAAAAGCATTCACAAGGCGACAAGAAAATTCCAAGGCAATCCATACATTCATATTGGATTCAAAGTGTCATTAGTATGACCAGTTACATCCTACAGTATGGATTACAGCATAGATATTCCAAACGTAAGGGAAATACAACCTAGTCAAGCAAAAGTTCTAATTATCCTTCAATACATGTAGGTAGACCTAACCGACTTAGAGCAAACTACTAATTATCAATAAGGTTATGCTACTACTCTCCTAGGTCGGGCGAAGATGGGGGGTGTTTCTTCCCCATGAGGGAAAGAATCACCGGAATTGAGAAGGAGGCAACGGTTGCTAGGAATGTCATTTCCCTCGGTAAGGAAATGGATTGTTGATGAGAATGTTTTGGAAAAATGAAATGGGTTTAGTGTTGGATTTGTGAATGGGGTTTGAGATGGGTTTTAGGAGTGAAAGAGTGAAAGTGATGGAGTGGGATGGGTTAGGGAGATCAGAGATGTGAAGGGAAAGAAGATGAGTTTGAAGAGGATGATGTGTTGAGGTTTAGAGAAGGAGATGGGCTTTTCTCTAAAGATTTGGGAGAATGGAGGATGGTGAAGTGAGAGTGAAAGAGTGGATGGGCTTAAGGAAAATGGATTTGAGGAATGGGAGTTGAGAAATGTTTAGGAAATAAGTTGGGGAAATGAGATTTGAGAAGGGTTGGAATGGGTTTTAAGAAAATGAAATTTGAGATGGGTTAGAGTGAAGAGGATTGATGTTGGGTTTTGAGAGTAAATGGTTGAATGGAGTGGTATTGAGACTGGGTTTTGAGATGGGATGGGTCTTGTAAAGGAGAAGAAGATGGGTTTGAAGTGGGTTTTGTTGACAAGAGAGTGAGAGAGTTGAAGTGGGATTTGAAGAATGGATTTGGGAGTTGTGAAGAAGAAGAAGATGGGTTTGAAGTAGATCTAGAATGGGAGAGTGAGAGAGAAGGAAGATGTGTGTTGGGGTTTTGGAGAGGGTTTAGAAGAGACTGAATGTAGTGGAAATAGAGGGAATGTGTTCTAAGCATCCCTAAATAGCAAGAAAGGTGGGCCCCACACGTGTATTTGTTGCAAAGGGGGGAGGACCAAGTTTTTAGGGTCTGTTTCTTATACTTTTAGTAACTTTATTATTTTTAAAATTTTTATAATGATTTATCATCAAGTTTTAAGTCATCCCACTAAATTTCATATCATTTGGAGTTGTAAATAAATTATTAAAATTCTAGGAGCAAAAGCTGTCCAAAATCAATAATTTTTTGGATAGTTGACAGAAAAGCTTAATTTTATCTATATTAAAAATTTTATTTTATTTTTTTACTATTTTTATATAAAATAGACTCATCAAGATTCAATCTAACTTTTGAATCACCTAAATCGGAATTGTAACGAAGGAGATATAAATTTTTGAAGTCGACCCAAAATTACAAGAAATTCCAGCGTGGCCATGCCGGTCGGGCGTGGTCACGCCAGCCCTCTGGACATCCGGGAGTGGGCTGCACCCGCTGGGCGTGGCCACACCGACATTCGGGTCGGTCGGGCGTGGGCATGGCGTGGTCTGGGCGTGGTGGTCGGGCATGGCCACGACGGTCGGCATTTTCCCAGACAGGTGTACCTGGCAACGGCCATATCTCACAAACCTGGGTGAGTTATTCGACGTGCTATATAAGAATTTGGGGTAGGAGAAAACGATTTACGTAATGAGCCTAGTTATTTTACAATATTCTGTAATACCCTAAAAATTGTTGGTCGAGCAGAAGCTTAGCTCCCGAGTTCCAACGCATCACTTATGCAACATAGATAATGATGATTGAATGTTGTTCATATTAGTGCATTAAACATGAGTGGGATTATACCAAATCAGCATATCATACTCCAGAGACAGTTAAATTACGCAAGCAGAAGACTGTGAAAGATATATAAAATATATAAACTGTTATAAGTCTCTAGAGTGTAAACATGTTACCAGGTTAAATATATACATATATACTCCAAAAATGAACAAAATGAATATACATGGGTGATCCAAAAGTGCAAAATAACAAGTGTAATGGCATCTAATCAGCAACCCTATAACCCCATCGATTAGAACATGGTCTACATAGACCCGCCTGATAGCTGCATATAGGAGAAATCCTCCTCATCATCATAAAAGTCTGGCTCCACTTCGTAAGCATCGCCATCATCTGAAACTAAAACAGGGTCTGGTTGGTGTTTAACACACCGTCCCGTAACGTGGGAGTAAGTGATCAACTCAGTGGAACTATAAGGGAAAGGTTAACATGTTATCAATTCAATCAAGTAGTAATGATAAAACAATACAATCAAGCATCCCTAAGTACTCTGATTAATGCAAACATGATATGTATTAATGATGCATGCCCTCGCATACACTCCCTCAGCGTCTTCATCTCACGGCGCGCATGGCAACCTCCCGAAAGTGCTCTTCCTCGCCAAAGCAGATGCAGTGCGGTGCATGCTCATGTTAGCCAATACTTAATTAGATTGATTCACACAACAGTGTTGGGAAGCTAAGGTACCTCCCTTATATCAATTCTCAAACAATAATCCATTCTAGGGTCGTCAATGCTAGCAAATCTCATACGATGTTACGTTTCTAGGACACTACAAAGGGCTCGTCACCTGATCAGTGTAGGCCTAGTTTATACTCTAGTTGCTACGGAAAGGCTTATCGCCTCAACGCAATCTCAGAGTATGCTCAAGGTCACTACAAAGGGCTCGTCACCTGATCAGTGTAGGCCGACAGCTCGAATACAGTGTCTCATACCACCGTATTCGGCTCACGAGGCGATGTTGCTCACTGGTCACTACGGGGAGGCTCATTGCACCACCGTAGGCCGACAGCTCGACCACGGTGTCCATACCACCATGCCCGGTTCATGAGTCTTAGCGGATCGAGGTACCAAGGTTTAAATGGAATTTTCACCAGTGAGTTTGGTACCTTAGGTTCAAGTAATGGCGTCCATACATGGTGATCATACATCGGGTCAATCGGGTTACTTGACAAGTTTGATTGGTACGATCGTACGCTGAATTAATCGACGTGGAGCGCTAACCACTGTCGACAATTATCGTACGACTCGGATTCACCGAACGCATCAACTGTGGTGAGACTAGCTCGGCCACTCAAACAGGAATTGTTACCGATTGCCTGGACTACGTCGTAGTCCCAAACACATTATGATGTAAGAAATATGTACATGTGGTAATCATACAACACTTAACAACCATTGCAACCATGGATAGCATTTGAAAATACAATGAAACGCATATAACATGCCATGTTACATATACATATTCTACTCAAACACACCATATAGATTTACAGCTACTTGAAGGAATTTATGTACATAGCTAAGGTGGTTGAGAATCCTATCTCAACTCACTTATTAACTACAGTTCATCTAACAACAACTCATTCAAGCATTTTATCAAACACTTAGACTACACATAACCGACATACATAACATATAATAGGGCAAATCCTTTCACCAAGGAGTTGTCTAATACACATCAATCATGTTCTTACATTCCATACACATGGCAGGTACAAATCATGAATCCATATTCATTCAATCATTTCAACAAACACTTAGACTACACACTATAACATACATGACATGTGTTGGCCATAACATGCATTAGGGCAAGTCCTTTCCTCAAAGGAGTTGTCACGAATACAACAGGCATATATCCATGACGGATAATCATGGCAAGCAGGGATTCAAATTCCATACTCATTCAATCATTTCCACAAACACTTAGACTACACATTTCAACCTACACGATACAACTCAGTTATAAGTTATATTAGGGCAAATCCTTTCATAAGGAGTTGTCACGCATTCAACAATCACATATTCACGGTGAATAATCATGGCAAGCACAAAACCAAATTCCCAACATATCCAATCATTTCAACCTACACATGGAATAGCGTATATTCAACATAGTTCATATCTAACCATAAAGCGAGGGAAACGGTGTATCTAACATGTGAAATGGCAACCTAATCAATTATAAATCATTAACTGACATTGAAAGCCTTGAAAACCATTACCTATACGTTTATAGTCTGCACCTTTCGCTAGTAAACTCGTAACGGATTCAGTTTGAACACTCCGCCTTCGTTTACGGCACAACGGCAACCTATAGTATGAAATAGGTTAGCTATTTCATCACATACACTATCTGAATCCCTAAAACAGATTAGAGTTAGGATTTCTTACCCGAAAACGGAATCAGAATCGCCAGAATAGCGATACGGTAGTGGTAGCTAAGAACGTGGAACGACGGGATTGAATCCTGAGAACAAACCCTAACTCTACCTCTCACTTTCCCTCTCTTTCCTTCTCTCTTCTCTCTCTAGGCTTTAGAAATTCGTATGTGAAGGGAGAGAGAGGGATTAAGGTCCTTATATAGGCCCAAAATCGACCTCAATGGCCCCAAGGCCATGGTATACTTAGGTTATATCCAAAACCTGACTGTTTTGGCTCAACGGAGCTATTCTGGAGGCCCATTTTCTGCGTACGGTCGGACTTAGGCTCCCTGACATTGGAGCCAGGTCGAGTTAGGTTTTCGGTCCGATCGAATTTACAGATCGACCGTGGCGGAACACTTTCAGTTCAACGGTCACCGGTACTCAATCAGGGTCACAAGTACTCTGACACGTGTTGAAAATTTTCCCTGATCCGAGGGTGTAATTGGGTCAGATTCTGACGGTCAGAATCCTTAGATTTGGCCCACAAGTGAACAACTCAATTCACTTAAGTTTCAGTTCGTTTTCTAAAGATATTCGCGTTTCTCACACACTTCGCTCTGGGCTCAAGTTGGGCGGTTCGGGATACTATTTGGACTTGATTTCCAGGATGGTAGTCAAGCCTAATAAGGCGATCATATTCGTATAGTTTTACAGCAATCGGACTTTGGACGCGCGTTCCAGGTCCGATACGAAATTTCAACATGCTCCCGAGAGCAACCGGGTTTAGAGATTGATTCTAGATTTTAAGGTAATGTAGCATTAACGGTTCATTTCATTTTGGGTCTTATAGATCGTATTTAAAGTGGTTCAAGCTAATTCCACTGATTATTCAGTTTAGTACTTAACTAAATTATGCCCTAATTACGACAAAATAAGGCCCAGGGCAGGAGAGGCTGATCTTTCCAAATAACCTATTCGTTTTGTGAGATTCCATAAGGTTAATGGTCAAAAGCCCATTTTATTTATGTATTTACTATTTACAGTAAGTTTTAGTTTAAGTATTGTTCTTCATCATTTAAACTTTAGGATTTGTGTCTAATACGAAAGTACTTTGAAAAATCTGAAGAACAAGGTGGTGAAATGTGAGATTTTAAAGGAAATGGGTTGAAAGGGAATTTGAGGCTTTAGGATTGAGTTCTGAGAAGTCAATTAAGGTATCATGATCGACTCATTGCCTAAGGACGTCTATCTCCAAGTTGGCAAAAATTCAGGGTGTTACATATTCCTCCCGGTTATGGGCCAAAATCTCATTTTTCTCCCATTTCACTATTTTCGGTAAATTCTCGTTCACCCCTAAATCTCTATCCCCGAATGGGTCGGAACTAACAAATTTGACCCGGAACTAATTCATTTGGACTTGGATGTTGACTTCGACCATCAAATCTTTCAATTTCTAGCTCGTTTCTAACAATGTACTGGGGAAGTTTAAGAATACGGTGATGACAGGTGAATATCTTAAGGAGATATATTGGAAAGAGGAATTTCGATTTAGGCCTGCTTGGCTAGTGGCATTTAGTTGTACCAAATGGGGTTGCAATGCTACTCTCAACTCAAGATTTGGGAATGGCATGTCTGGAATGGGTGTGGGATGGAATTTAAAACTTATTTCACCAGCTTTGTAGATTGAGCCTTGTGTGGGAAGGTGTGATATGGGACTTCTAAGGTCCATGATAATGGATTTCCAAGTGTAATTTAAAAGGAAATCCCGCGATTTACCTTTAATTGCATGCATCGCAAACCTGGTATTGGAAAACATGGGATACAGACAATCTAGGGACAATACCTTACACATGTATTTTTTGTTACTCTTACAATTCCATTCACCCTAATCCCACCTAACGCGGTTGGCCAAACGGCCCTTAGGGATTAGGTGGACTGGACTAGCTAAATTTTCTAGTTAGTCAAAACGAGTCTTGCCGTCATGTTCCCAAATCCCTAGTCCAGAAATGGGCAGAGGCACCATGAGACTCTCGGATCCCCTTCTCTAGCGTTACTACACCCCCTCGCTACCGAACCCTAACATCTTGGAAGTCTCACCTTAAGTTCTAAGACCGGTGGTTCAGGGACTAGAGTGGTTCCTAGCATTTTGTGTTTTCTATTGCGTTTCCTCTCAAGTTAGCGGACGCGTTAGTGAGTTCATGACCCATGGCCCAATTGATTCCAAACTATTGCTCTGATACCATCTTGTAACGCCTTGAAAATTGAGGGTCGTGTATATACTCGACTCCCAAGTTCCCGGGTGTCACTTATAACCGATTTTTACTATAATTTGCGTTTAATCAAATGTAAAAGCGCAGCGTGAAATTACTTGGAACTGAAGCACAACCACAACTAATATGTTGAAATGAAAGAAGTCAAATACATATACAAATCTAAAAGAACATAAGTAGGTCGCACAAAGCGTTGCCCAACAAATCACAAAAAGAATAGTATGTCCAAAAGAATAGAGCTGAGTCCACTACTCAGCGATCCAACGTCCCATCTACTGAGCCGATGAAGACCCGCTCATCAACTGGAAGTAAGAGAACTCGTCCTCCTCCTCGAGGCTCGCGTCGCCGGGCTCCTCGTACTCTACATCACCTGCATCTATGGACGAGTCTGGTTGGTGTTTTAAAACATCGTCCCAGAGTGGGAGTGAGTGATTAACTCAGTGGGTGTTATTAGTCTTAAGTTGTAACAAACATCAGTTATATTATGAATTTAATGAAAAGCAATCATTCATAAACACCTAACTAATCTTATTAATGCGCATGCATAACGGATTATATGATGCATGCCCTCGCCACAACACTCCCTCGAGCGACTCCATCTAACGATCGCATATGACCAACACTCCCTCAGAGCGACCTCGACTGCCAAGTCGCCACCCTAACTAGTGTGATACAATGTGATCGTGTTAGCCGAGTTCTTAGTTAAGTCCATTCATCCAGCAAGTTGGGGAATCTGATATACCCCACGTATCAATGCCCTGAACTGGTTGCGAGGCCAAGGCCCCCCAACGTGTGAGGCTGAGACCCCGTGATCCTTGATCCCGTCGGGTTCCCCATCCCCGACTTCAAGTACATGAGGAGTGCCAAGAAAAAGGGATCGCTCGCGGTCACTACGGGGAGGCGCATCACCCCAGCGTAAGCCGACAGCTCGGATACAGTGTCCCATTCCACCATGTCCGACTCACGAGGCGGTAGATTGGTTTCAATTTGGTTATCGATGGGCTACAACGGTTGTAGGGTGTTCCAGGTTCCATACATATGTGAGCAAACAGGGTTAACAAATAAGGTTGGTCCGTAAATAGACTAGACCACACGAGTCAGGCAAGCACGTGACAGCCGACATCAGGTACAAGCGACTCATGTAGTCTAACTACTGTCGCTTACACGCACTCGTCCAAATTCATGGGTTTAGCCTCAGGATAATCCTACCAATGGGACCACCTTCACTCTCCTCACTTTCCTGACCAACCCTAAGGTTGATGGTAATTCATAACATGCCACAAACATGGTTATCATCTAATATAAGTGAAAGCATGCGTCCATAACTTCTAACATAGAATCTCAATTTCTCTACCAAGCAAAGTTAATCATGAGGTGAACTAAAGGTGCAAGTGTATTGTGTGGGTTAGTGAGAAAGATAAGCATTTCTTATATCATAGGAACACAAGCACAAGGGTTAATGAGTCATACATGTTATATGAGACATCATATATGGATCAACAAGTCATGGGCATGCAACCATTAGATTCCTACCCAATCATACGAGAGGCAACAAACATGCTATAAGGAACATCACATACGAATCACAAGACATGAGCATACAACATTGAATTCCTACCTAAACATAAGAGCAACAACAACATTCCACAAATACTCCATGTTAAATTTTTAAGAATCAAAGGTAAGGTGCTTCCTAGGTTTCTCTCTAGAGCCTCCAAACACATCATCCAAGCATTCAAAATCATTAAACTCATAATGAAATTGGTGCTAGGCCACCTAAGGATAATAGTCATACTTGTCTTGATTAGTTAGTGATGGGTCGGTTAGATTTGGGCCCTATGCAAGAAAATCATGGGACTAAACTTGATGTTCAAATGATCGGGCGGATTCGTTGGCTTCCTACAGTTGATTAAACAGACTAGTGCGGTTCTTTACTGGTTTCACCCGTGTTTAAACTATCATTGAGTGTTAATGGTCATTAAGTGATATTATAAGTTAATTAATAAATAAAAATTTAAAAAAAAAAATCAAGGATTTTTGGAAATCCAAAACAGTGAAAATCCAGGATGTTACAAGATTGTCAATTGTGACATGTCTGAAATCAATGTAATGAAGACTCAGTTAAGTGGGACATTCAGGATGAAGGATCGGGGGGCTGCAAAGATGGTTCTCAACATTAAGACTAAAAGAGGAGTAGGTTTTGGTAATCACGGGCAGAATACCTTGGGTAGGTATTGATCAAGTATGTGATGGACCAAGCAAAACCAGAGAGCGTTCCCTACGCGTCTCTCCTCAAGTTTTCCTCAGAACATGTCCCAAAACAGATGACGAAAAGCAGAATATATCTCATGAGCCTTATTCGAATGCGGTTGGCAGTGCATGTCATGGTCGGTATTAAATCGGTTATTTAACAGGCTATCAGTGTTGTGGGCAAGTACCCTGCAATATTAGGTAGCAGTGAGATAGTAAGAAGAATACGTCTTTCCTTTTGAGAAGAAAGAAACAAAGATGGTTGGGCACGTGGATTTTGATCCGGCAGTTATGCTCACCTAGAACATTCCTGAAAATAAGTTCAAGTTCTGTGCAACTTCTTTAGGCTTGGCGATGGCGTAAAAGAAGAATGGAGTGTGCACGAGAAGTTATGATATGATGCAGAGATAAGAGAACAGGTCAAGAAGCTACACGGTTGAAGATTGAAGATGTGGTGGAGATTGTTGTAATCGGATGTCTTAAATCTGTAATCCCCGAACTGCTCGACCAGTCGAGGGGGCTGCTCAACCAGTCGAAGACAGCTCAACTCGAAGTCCAATGTGTTTTTTCTTTTAGGTGTCCATGCCGCTCGATCAGTAAAGGGTCAGGATCGACCAGTCAAGGGTGCCCTTCGACCAGTCGAAGACCTGGCTCAACTAGTAGAGGGTTACGCAGATTCTGCGCCGATTTTGTGCAGACCGCATAAATTTGAGGCGGTTTCACAAAGGTGCGAAAGGGGAGTTTCCTAAACTATAAATAGGGGTCCCTAGGGCTATTCTAGGGCATGTTAAGGCTTTCTAAAGGAGTTCCAAGGGTTCCTAAAAGGGTTTTAGGGTTTCTAAATGGTGTGGCAAAAGTGAGATTCGAGGTTATTCGAATCAAGTAAGTCCTTTCTTTTTGTAATTTCTATTTCATAGTGGATTTTTGTTGCTTTGTGCCGTGATTTTTTCCCGCAAGGGTTTTCCACGTTAAATCTGTGTGTTCTCTTGTGTGTGCTTGGTGTCATTGAATTGCTATCCTAGATCTAGATCTGTGTGATTCTGCAGCACAAATCCCTAACAAAAAAGGCCAAAATATCAAGAATCATGCCCATTGGAAATAAAGATAAGGTTGAGGCTGAAGTGGAGGAAGCAAAATGAAGATAAGGTGGAGGTTGAATTGAAGGAAATAAAGGTCTTGGGAAGCAGTCTAAATATCCCAGTCACATCAAAGAGAAAAAATGACCTCAAAACCAACCATAAGAAGATTTTTTTACAAAGATGAAGAAAAATAATTAGTATAGAACTACACATTTTTTTCAAAATTTTATACTTCTATTTACTTACAAGTGTCACCCAGATGATGAATTGTATGCATGAGTATTGTGATTATATAAAATCAAATCCAACCATTAGATGTTGAACCAATATTTAGGTATGGGGCCCAAAACTCACACTCTTCCGTGATTCAGGTGGATCAAACTAAGGGAAACCATTCGGAGGGTAAGCCTTGCCCTATATATTGTTTTAAATCATGTGGCCCACTTGAATTATAAATGGGTCTGATTTTTGGACCATGGGCCTAACATGGTATGACCAACTAATAGATGAGGTGATTTTTACATCAATGTTAAGGTGGAGCCCATCCAAGCTGCCAACCCCTTTTCTAAGGTGGAGGTTGAATTGAAGGAAATTAAGGTATTAGGAAGCAGTCTGAATATCCCAGTCACATCGAAGAGAAAAAATGGCCTCAAAACCGACCACAAGAAGATTATTGTTACAAAGATGAAGAAAAATAATTAGCATACCAACTACACATTTTTTCATAATTTTATACTTTTATTTACTTACAAATGTCACCCCGGTGATGAATTGTATATATGAGTATTGTGATTATATAAAATCGAATCCAACCATTATATGTCAAACCAATATTTAGGTATGGGGCCCAAAACTCACGCCCTTCAATGATTCATGTGTATCAGACGAAGGGAAACTGTTCGGAGGGTAAGCCTTGCCCTATATATTGTTTTAAATCGTGTGGCCCACTTGAATTACAAATGGGTCTGATTTTTGGACCATAGGCCCAACATGCTATGACCAACTGATAGATGGGGTGATTTTTACATCAATGCCAAGGTGGAGCCCATCCAAGCTGCCAACCTCTCCTCGCGAGGCTTGAGATGTGTACCTGGAAAAAAAAAAAAAAAAGTCTCCAAAGAAGCCACCCATTTTTTTTAGTAGGCCATTTTAATGTGTAAGTACGATTCACTCCAACCATCAAATTTGTAATCTAAAGTTACTCACATGTCTAAAAAATTAGGCCGACTCGTGATTCAAGTGGGCCACACCAAGAAAAATAGTTGTGAGAAACGTCGGCCCTTGATATTTACAAAGTCCATTGTGATTATTATATAAATCCACTACAACAATTAAATACCACACCAAAGTATTAGGCTAGAGGACCAAATATCATCTGTTATTCAACTATGCCATGCAAAGGGAAACAATTTGGAGGGCTATTATTGCCCTGTACATTATTTTCAATACGTAGTCCACTTGAAAAACAGAGGAAACTTATTTTGATTATATAAAATCCACTACAACCATTAAATACGACATCAAAATGTAGGCCCGAGGACTAAACATCATCCCCATTGTTATTCAGCTGAGCCATACAAAGGAAAACAATTTGGAGGGCCAACATTGCCTGTACACTTTTTCCAATTGTGTGGTCCACTTGAAAGATAGATAGAACTTATTTTTGGTCCCTAGGCTTTAACATGGGTGACACATATAATGGTTGAAGTGAATTTCTCATAAAATCTATGGTGGGACCCACCTGAGCCAGTAACCCCTATCTCCTTCCTATTTATTAACATTAACTAACACCATGAAAGTCCAATAATTGGAATGAGACAGGAGTAGGTGATGTAGAGGTAACAGCTTAGTGGGTGAGGCCCACCCACCCCGATGTACATGTTATATCAACGCTGTTCATCTATTTTGCCAACTCAGATCAAACTCTGGTGGGGATTGAACTCTCACCATTAAAATCTTCCTAGAGGCCACCAAAGTTTGGGTTCAAGCTGCTGATTGAGCTTTCCCTTCATCCAGGTCCATGTGACCTCATCAAAAGGTTGGATGACAAATAAAAATTACAGTGGGGTTAAAAAGATTTTTAGAGGTGGGCATTCAATCTCCACGAATTTTCTCTGGTGTGGTCCACCTAAGATGTGGATCAGCTTTACTTTTTGGGACCATACCTTAAAATGAGCCGGCAAAATGGATGGATGGCATCTATATACAACACATAGATGGAGGTGGGCTTATGGTCAGGATTCACCCCAACCGCACCTAATCCCTCTTGGAAGGTACATTTGTAAACCCTAATGGCCAGGCCGAGCTGACTGTGTATAAACTGGCTTCAAAATTTAAGCTCGAGCCCAGCTCTTGGGCCTGACACTAGCTCACGCCCAGCTGAGGTGGGCCTGGCCCAGAAACCTAATGGGCCGATCCAACCCATTGACACCCCTAGTGGATGAATGATTTGTATGTTATATAAACATGATAGCGAACCCTACACACAAATTAGTGTTAATGGTGTGATTTCACACCTCAGCTGTTTCCCATCAAGGAGCCCACCTGACTGTTGAAATAGCCTAATTTTTGGGCCCCGGTCTAAACATTACGTGGGCCACCTAATGGCCGAGGTGGATCACATCCATGTGAAGTCTATCTACTTCCGTGGAAGTAAGGCCCCAGTAATACCTTATCTTATCTGATCATGACCCATGACCCGTGTATCAAAATCACTCAATCATGACCTTTATTTATACTAAAAATCTGTCCTAGTTAAATTTTCCACTTGGACATTAAATTAGTCTCTTCTAAACCTTTTAATGGGCTGGATTTGGGCAGGTTAGGCAGGGGCTTGATTTGGCACTTAAGGCCAAAGGCCTGAGCCCAACCCAAGCCTGACCCAAAAAAATTTAGTTGGGCCATGACCAACCTATCAACCCTACCCAACCCGAAACTTGATAAAATCTCTATTTCCCCTTTAAATTGTTGTAATCTATTCATTTATCAAGTGGACCATGCATGCACGAAGAAATGAATGTTTTAGAGAAATAGTGTAATAACTGGAGATTTTGTACGCCTTCGTATGCACACATCATGTACAATTGCTTTCGTTCAATCATGCATGTATAGATTTATCAATTCATTCGTGCATTCATACATTTATACATAACCAACTATACATCTATCAATTTATGCAAGGTATGATTATTGATATATAATTGATTTATTTAGTGTAAATCCTGGATTTATATCTAATTGGTAGTTATGTGATTTTGTATTTATAAATATATATGAGTACACACGATCACTCTCATTACTCAACTGCACAAGACCACAAGCTTATCCTTAATCTAGCATAAATCTAACCTTTGAACTTGCCTTAAACCTATTCGATAATGACCCTCAACCCGTGTATCAAAATCACTCAATAATCATGATCTTTATTTATACTAAAAATCTATCCAAGTTAAATTTTCCACTTGGACATCAAAACAGTCTCTTCTAAACCGTTCAATCTACTATAACGATCAATAACCAACCCTTAAAGTTTGAGGCCAATATGCCTTTGTTTGACTTATGATCACTAGGGGTGCACATTTAACTGTTGGATCCGTGGAACCAGACCAGAACCGTTGGATCGGTCCGGTTTGGTCCGGTTCTAGGGTGCTAACGGTCCGGTTTGGTCCGGTTCTAGGGTGCTAACGGTCCGTTTCCGATTCTCAAATTTTTTGAACCGTTGATTATGGATCAGTTCTGGTTTAGGGTCATGTAGAACCGAACTGAACCGTTAATCCAAACCGTTAACCGAACCGTTGATCCGAACCGTAGATCCAAACCATGACAGGAACCGTGGTCTGTGGATCTGAACCGTCAATCCGACTTAGTTTAAAAAATAAAAAATAAAAACCCTGTTTGAGTGCCCTTTGTTAGCACCTGCCCTATTTGAGCACCCTCTCTCTCTCTCTCTCTCTCTCTCTCTCTCTCTCTCTCTCTCTCTCTCTCTCTCTCTCTCTCTCTCTCGCCGTATCTGGGTGCTGCTGCGGCACCTGTCACCTGCAAACCCCATGCATATTGCTCTCCTCTTTGACACTGAGAACTGAGAAGGACGGCCATCGCATTTCCTTCAATGGCAGCTGAGGTACGATTATCTCTCTCTCTCTCTCTCTCTCTCTCTCTCTCTCTCTCTCTCTCTCTCTCTCTCTCTCTCTCTCCTCTCTCTCTCTCGCCGTATCTGGGTGCTGCTGCGGCACTTGTCACCTGCAAACCCCATGCGTATTGCTCTCCTCTTTGACACTGAGAACTGAGAAGGACGGCCATCGCATTTCCTTCAATGGCAGCTGAGGTACGATTATTAGTTTTTTTTTTTCCTTTTTCTGTTGAAATGGGTTTTCATTTTTATTGGTTTTTTTTCATTTTTTTATTTTCATTTCTTTGTTCGTCTGCGCCGGTTCCGGTTCGGTTCCGGTTCCATTCCATTTTCACGGTCCTGTTCTGGTTCTAGGGTGCTAACGGTCCGGTTCCGGTTCCAAAAATTGTAGAACCGTTAGGAACGGTTTGGTTCCGGTTTCACCCCAAAACCGGACCAAACCAACCCGCGTGCACCCCTAATGATCACCGCTGTAGATCTACATTACTAATGATCATTGAATCCATAAGATATATCAGCCCGTTGAACCATGTGATAATGGACCTAAACTATCTAAATTAATACATTCAAGATGGTGGACCAATCCCTTGATTTTTAGCCTAAGCATGAAAATTTTCTAAAAATTATTTTTCCATTGTGTTTATCACCGTTAGAAATCCAACAAGTGGATTCAAAGCCAGCCATTCTATGATAATGCCACTTAGTTTCTATCAGCCCGCTACTTGTCCCAACCCATCATATTAAAATACATGTTGTAGGATTTCATAGCCTAATATACCACACCCCAAATAGATGAGCAATTTGGGAGGTCTACAGTTTTCAATTTGACCATATCGCGCGCCAACCGTCGAAATTGGGGTTATGATCATCCGTGGACATAAGGGTTGATTTAATCAACTTTAATTAGTTGAATGTAATGTTTTTTGGTGAAAGATGTGATTATATGATGATTACGGCTTTGATTATTATGGCCGTTTCTAAGAAATTCATATTTATGTAGGGTTTTTATAGAGGCAGTGGTTTTAAGGCCATTCTTGGGTTGTACTTTTGAATTTTCTTGGATAGGATCATAGATTTCAATTAGTTAAGTATTTTGGAAGGCCCGGATCCATCAAGGCTTGGATGCAAATTTAAGATCTTGAAGAAGTCCTGAAAGCCATTGAAGCACATTACGGAAGCAGACAGAAAATCACATATTAATACTGGGATAATATGAAATAGCTCGGAAACGAGTGCATAGTGATATTTTTCACATACGTCTCTCGCCCTTTCTTTAAATATACTATTTTCCTTTGACTACAATTAATGATATTTTTATTTTGATTTTTTTTTCTAAAATCAAAATACTCCAATTATGCAATATTGAGATTTTGAAATTTTTAATTTCTAAAAATTGTGAAAATTATAGGTCTTTGATATCTTACATGATCATGAATGTTGATATGCATTATGTGTACTTTGCATGGCCTATTGGATTGGACGTACATACGTGTAAGACGTGTGAGGACCACCCAAACATTGTGGTGGTGACGCCACATCTCCAGCCCTTGTGGTTGCATGGGGATGTTATCTTGCTGATCATGCCCACACGATCACGTGATCTCGATTGTTGAAGTTAGATTTTCCTTTGATCGTGTGGTTACAAGCTTGGCTATGCTACATGAGTTAATAGGATGATGATCTAACTATGGGCATTACATTGGATGGACTTCCAACCGTTTGTTTTTTTTTTTTTTACGGATATTGTATGATTTAGGCAATGATGATGCCTTAAGCTTGGCGAGTTGGATCTCACTCAATTTGGGTCAGATTGATATCAAATATGGTGTGAAAGCTTTAGTCTGCATTATAAATCATCTAGATGGTTTGGATCTGATCTGTGATACGTACCTTGATTGAATCTGGATGGTAAGATCCATTTCAAAAGGATCTCAGCTCATTTGAGATTAGATTGGGCGGCAACTTGATGTCCAGTCCAATGGTGATGTGGTGAACACTTCCAATGGTTCAGATTGAGCAATGGGTGTCCCAATTAATCATGGCTTTTTGACAAGATATTCCTTAATCGTACATATGGTGATGTTCACGCGCGCTGTCCTTACGATCCTACATGTTTAACCCCATGCATGCGTTTTGATTTGTATCTCAAGGCCTCACAAACGTGGACTATGCCCCTAGTTTCATGCAATATCGAGGCTTGAGAGTCCGCTCAAAAGCCTTGTTGTTCATACATAAGGTTATGGTACATGCTGTATTAAATGCAACTGTGGCATGGATGTGAATATCTCTCATGATGGGTGTTGTATTTAGGGGTGCACACGGTTGTATTTAGGGGTGCACACGGTCCGGTTTGGTCCGGTTTTGGGGTGAAACCGGAACTGAACCGTTCCCTACAGTTATAGGATTTTTGGAACCAGAACCGGACCGTTAGCACCCTAGAACCGAACCAAAACCGGACCGTGAAAACTGGTTCAGTTCCGGATCGGTTCCATTGTTCTGGGCGTCTTGGTGATTGGGACAGTGAGAGAGAGAGAGAGAGAGAGTACTTGGCGACAAACACGGAGAAGGAAGGATTGAAGGAGCTGGAATTAGTTTCTCCCTCTGAGTGGCAGCAACCGTCCGACTCCTCCTCTTTCTCACCTTCCCATTCTTGTCTCCGAAACCTAAATCCCTCTCCTCTCTACTCTCTTGCTCCACTCGTCTCTGGGCCCGCCTTTCATTCTTTGGAAAACCACAGCCCATCAGGCCCATAGAAAGAGCCCTACTCTTGCATTTTCGTCGAGAACCCACGTGATCGACTGGCTCCTCTATCGCATCGATTCTCTCGAGTCTCGACATGTCAGGATTTGGATCTTCTAACCGGGGAAGGAGAGTGTATGAAGAGTTCTTGAAGGGGAAGGGGGTGGTTGGAAGTTTGCAGAGGCAAGTGAAGGGGAAATGGGGTGACACCGGTGAGAGAGAGAGAGAGAGAGAGAGAGAGAGAGAGAGAGAGAGAGGGGGGGGCAAAGGGACTGATGCCAGGAGGACTCCGCAGTCGGTCAGAGGGCAGGGCCGCAGGGGTAGGGAGCTCAACGAGAGAGCAGGGGCAGGGTAGGGCGAGAGGGCGGGGGCGCTAAAGCCTAAAAGAGTTAGGGTTTTTTATTCTTTGTTTTAAACTAAAGCTCAGATCCACGGTTCTGGTAACGGTTCGGATCTACGATTCGAATTAACGGTTCGAATCAATGATTCGATTTATGGTTCGGTTCGGTTCTACAGGGCGCTAAATCAAAACCAATACGTAATCAACGGTTCTAGAAATTTTGGAACCGGAACCAGACCGTTAGTACCCTAGAACCGGACCAAACCGGACCGATCCAACGGTTCCAGTCCGGTTACACGGTTCCAACGGTTCGATGTGCACCCCTAGTTGTATTGGCACTGCTCACAACCTTAGTGCACTCCAATCATCTATATCCAAATGTCGCGGGCTTTGTTCCCATCGGTCTTTACTACTTGTTGGCAGTAGGAGTGAATACTTTGAGGGGTTCTTCATGTCAGGCTCCAACACCTTATTGCCAAAAAACTTTATTCCCTATATTAAGGTGCACAATGTCCACGTGATAACTTGGATACATATGCATAAAAATTCTGAGTAGCTAAAGCCCGCTTAGTTGATCCATAGCACCATGAGCCGTTTGTTATACCTTGCACCATTATTTGATTGTAGTGATTATGATCTTAGGGCGACTGACCTATGTTATCACACATGTTTCACCTTACCCATGGACAGGACTTGTTTATGTGTGAGATGAAGTACACCTCTGTGTTATGAGATACCTGGTTCACAGACATTGGGCATGCACAGATTTGCAGTGAGTTCCAGTTCATGACCAAGGTTAGAGCTCCACATGGGGATAAAATATATATTTCAATGGGGTTGGATGGTAGAATTCAAGTGGAGACATTAAGGAGGGTTGTTTTGAATATGGGTGGGAGAAATAAAAATATCATGTATGATTGCCTGTATAGCCCTCATGTCAGGAGAAATTTAATATCTACATCTAGACTATAGAATCGGCGATATTCATTCACGTTTGAGGAGACTATTCAAATTAAATAAGGGAATAGTCTTGGAAATTAGAATTCTTCTGAATATGTTATATCTTATTTCTTGTTGTCCATACACCCCCTGACTGTCAAAAGCTCTTTTTGCTTCATTAATAGGAACAAAGAAGAGAGCAAAGGAAGAAGATAAATCTCTTTACCTTTAGTATTTATGGTTGTTGGTGCACTGATTTGTGCACCTTATTTATCAATCACGTGAGTCCATATGTCATGTAGTTGATTCAACCCTTGAAAGTTGAAGACCAAAAATGCAAGAGAACGTGGAGCATCAAGGAGCAAAGAACAAGTATACGAGGTGCCTAAGTGATTCTAACATTGACCCAAAACAACCTCATAACCTCTAGATGATCCTAACTTTAATAGGTAAACATGGTTTATCATCCTTTAGCCTTAGAAGCCTAATTGGAATATGATAAATAAGCCTAGAAGAGGTGTGAAGCTTCTGTAAAATATATAGCATAAAACAGCAGTTTTTGAGTGGTCCTTGATCCCATCGGCAAATTGTCGATATGTCTCGATGAAATCGAAGATCTGCTCGATCTGATCGAAGAAACAGTCCAACAACCAAACCGTCTACTTTCTAGATTTTCTCGATGGGATCGACAAACAATTCGATCCCATCGAAGGGCCTTTCGATCTGATCGACAAAGTCATTAACTAATCATTTTATAGCCATTGCAAATCAATTTCTTATAAAACGGCATTTGGTTATTGGACAAAAGGATGAGTTTTTTTGTGCAATGGAAATTTAGGTGATTCTATGTTCATATTCATCATCCTAAGCCTCTAAAGTAATGAATTTCAAGTTATCTTCTCTGAGATTAACATTCTAAGAAGGATTCCAACCTCCACCTTAAAAAGAATCTTAAACTCAACCATTTTCGTAGGAATATAACTAATCTGCTCAATCACATAAACCTCAAGTTTAGCCTCGTGATTTGTTCATTTAAAGCCCAAATTTAACTGACCTATCACTGACTAATTGAGACAATCGTAACTAAGTAAAGACTTACCTAAAGCCGAGGCAACTAGGGGTCAGATCTTAATTAACAAACCTACTCGACCTAGTTACTCATTTAACCTAAGAACCAACGGTTTAGAGTGATCATGACCGAATCGCCATTTTCACTAATTTCGAATAAGCCATAGTATGAACATAATTAATCCGGACTTTAATCATTGGGCGTAAAAAATCTCCTTACCCAATTCATTCCAAAAATGCATTGATTATCTAAACAAGCTCTAGACCACTCATTAGTGGGCCTCTATACCCGAGTCTGTAGAAAGATATTCATCTTAGTGGGCTTGACGCCCATCGCGGGTGGCGAAACAAGATAGTACCCAAACTACTCAACTTGGGCCAAAGGCTGAGTGCTTAGGATACACGAATACTCTAAGCTGAAACCTAAAACTTAAGTGAAATGAACCTTCTGCTCTTTCGCGAAGTTATGACTTTCCAACCGTTAGATCGCAATTAAACTCGAGGTGTGAGTTAAAGATATTTTCCTGCTCATAGTCGTATAGTCACGACCCCGATCGATCACTAACGACCGTCTATCGCAAGTGGAGTCCCTTCGGTTAATCGAAGCATCTGATTACCACCCGATTGTGACAAACTTTAGATCTCATAGTGGGGCACTTGCCCCCTGGTGCGGATGAGCCAGTAATAGCCCTGTAAGTCGAAAACAGCCTCCTCCAGGAGAAGTCTAATGGAAAAGGGGGCACCAGGGCCATTTGTGCCCAAATCTGGGGCTATAAATAGCCCAGATTTTCACTCCATCACTCCCATACAAAATTTTATTGCAGTCGTGAGAGGGAGTGAGGAGAAAAGGAGAGAATTGGCATGTGGGGGAGCTAAATTGGGAGATTTTCCCTGCCACCACGGGCCGCAATATATCTCACGACTGCACCTCTCTATAAGAAACAACTCGACAACAGAAGAGAGGTAACTACTAAAGCCATCTTGTGATTTGGGCCTTAGAGGCCGTTTACATACACCCTTGCAAACTAATCTCATTGGCGTGGGGCACTGATATATCGATTTACGAACCCAAATGCTACGAGCGACGCTAGAAATTTAACGAACCACTTTTAGGTGCGGACCATTATCCCTAGGTTGTCATTTATCGAACTTATGTCACAATTAATGATTTGTGTAGTGAATAGATGATTGCATGCTAACCAGCGCGTACTCGTATGGTCGTTTGCCTTCCATAAATTACTAATCATGTGTAATGTGGCCTAAACATTCAATTGAATGCTAGAATGGGTTAAAATTGTTGAATTTATTGCTCATGCTTCATGTTATCCACCTGCAAATGCACTCAATTTGCCTTACCTCATGTGAATTACGATGATTAGTGGTAGTACGCCTGCATGTTCGATGAAATGCCTAATTCAAGCACGATTTTCATGATTTGTTGTTTTGTACTCTTTCCTGTAAATGCGATAATTAATTTATTAAGTATATTGATTGATTGCGGCTATTTGGTTAATCGGGTTGGCCAACAAACCATAAATTTACTAAGGTGACCCTATTTAAGTTAGCTTCCCCAGACTAGTTCGATTGACCCAAGCCAAACACGAACAACAGACAATAATTGGAGTTGGACTACATAGGATGCTTGCACCCAGTGCCGGTTGCATCGAGGTCCGATCGAGTCAACCGAAGTAGTCTACTAGCTAACCAACGATGTGTGTCCACCATATATAATCATGTTTGCCTGAATCTAGAGCACCCCATACCCATGAGAGGCCTACTAATAACCATTAATAATATGATCCCCGAGTCTCAAGAGTCGGGTATGATGGTATGGGACACCGTGTCCATGTTGTCGGCTTACGTCGGGGTGACGAGCCTCCCCGTAGTGATCAATGAGTAACCAATAAGGTTATGAACCTAGTACATCAAACTGTAATGATGTCGCGACCGCTCCACAATTGAGTTTGGGTGACGACCCTTACATTATTTGTGAGCGCCCTCCACTCATCAATGGGCGGCCTAACCCTATGCGTCCAGACTGTGTCATCCGAGTCTTGAGTGATCAGTCGGGTCAGTGTTAGCCTTACATTGATTGAGGAATTATCGTCTGGGTGGTAAACTGTAACACCCCGCATTTCCGATACACAGGTGTTACCATTTGAGCCCATAACCATGAGACACCAAATTCGACTAACGAACAACTTAAACTCAACGAATGCGGGATGGGACTCCCATTCATGATTGAAGTCATTCATCCGAGACCTTAGGAGCCGAGATGAACCCTACATCAGTCAGAAAGGTAAACTCAAAGAAACACCTCAAATTAAAGCAGCTTATAGATCACTTGATCTAGTCATGTTGGACAACACACCTACTATCAACTCTTGAGGACTAATTAGTGGCCAACTAGGTACTCGAAGCCTCTCAAATCCCCATTTAGCCGTCAAAGCGAAGTCTCAGACCAATCCGACCATTGGATTGAGATTTATGGGCCAAATAGGCCCTAAGGAGTGTGATATGGCCCACCTGGGCCTCACCTCTGCCCCAAACTGGGTCAGGCCCCTGGATAGGATTCCCTAGGCAAATGGACGAGTGGATTTATCACAAACATCACCGTGGACCCCACACACGGTGCGAGTGCACCCAGTGTACTCATACACGACGTGCATTGGACAAAGCTAGTCGGTCAAACAACCGTTGACCGAGACAAAAAAAAAAAAAAAACAGATTTCTTCCCGCCGACGTGCGATTTGAATTGACGATCTTCGACCTCCAAAGTGGCACACCCTGGGCACTTTCCAAACGATCCAAACCATTCATTTAGCTCATGGGACCCGTCTAATCATAACCATATAGGCTTTTAAGCACCTGCAAAGGAATGTGGATTCTGTGGTAGAGCCGTTCAAAGCCTCGCACGTGGCTAGGATCTGAGGTGTGGGTCCAATCTATGGCTGCATGGATGGCCCACGATCGGCCTGATCGTGCCATCCCAGCCATCCAATGTCCAAGCAGAGTCACGCTCTCCCATTTCCAGAAACGGCCAAACAAGAACCTGCATAAGAAAAGCAAAAGGTGGAGTTTCCTTTATGGGAAATGGATTGTTGGCACATCTCCGGCCTTCCCCTAGGCCACGTGGGGCAATCCTAGCCCTTCCATAAGAGATAGTATAAGATGGTGAAGAGAAACATCTCATCTCATGAGAAATGGGATTTCTCATGAGATGAACTGAAACTGACGTTTAAGGCCCAAAAAGTGGGCCCCACATTGATCAAAGGTCTCATCCGGTCCGCTCAAATGGACCGGATCATGTCAAAATACATGGGGTAGTGATCTACCATTAATGGCCAATCATCTTCCCCGATAACCCACCTGAACCTGATCTCGAGATGGGCCTCACCAGACTTAAAAGTTCACTTTTCTGATGGGTCAGAGCAGCAGCAACCCATCCCTATTGGCCCCATGCATCGCCATTTTTCAATCACAGTCGTTGCTAGGAGAAGTCTTTTTTAACCATTGGTGGTCTCTCTCCCCTACCTATAAATAGGGCACTGTTACCCTCGGGATTCGCACCAAGGAGAGAGGAGAAAAGAGAGAAAGAAAGGAAAGAGAGAGAGAAGAGAGAGAGAGAGAGAGAGCTGAGTGAGTGAGTCAGCTCGACTCGGCCCATCGGTAGCTCGACTTGGTCGAGAGAGAGAGAGTTGTGTTCACTTCATCGCGGGATCCGGAACCATCAGGTAAGGCCCTGGTTGCCTCAGTCAATTCCTTACAGTCAGGAAACCTTACTAAAATGGATCGGTTTTCCACAGGTGCCCATTGTTGTCACTGTGTTGAGTCGACCCAACCGACATCAGAGCTAGCCAGGTAACAGCTTACCTCACTCCGTTCTTCCTTCCAACAGCACCTAGTTGTTGGAGTTGCAGTCAACAAAAAGCGAGGCCCAGTTTCAACCTTCACCATGGCTATGTCTTGGGCCGAAACCAACCTTCATCATGGCTATGTTTTGGACCAAAACCAGCCTTCACCATGGCTGTGTTTTGGGTCGAAATCAGGCCAAACATTGGTTGTGTTATGGGCTGAAAATAGGCCTAACAGTAGCTTAGTTTTAGGCCGAAAATCTGGCCATAATCCATGTGGAAAAAAGGCCTCAGGTGGGCCGAAACTGTGGCAGAAACCAACCACCTAGGTGGGCTCTGAGAAGGACCGAAAATAGATTGAAAGTGGGCCACACCATCTTAAGACAGCGGGCTGCACCTGAGTTTCAAACTCAGTGGGCCGCACCGTCTTCGGTTATGCGGGTCGAAACCAGCTTACTCCTTGGGTTGGAAATCAGTCCAACATAGGGAGTTGAAGGCAGGCCTTCATCGGGCCTTGATTGCGCTGAAAATAGGCCCCAGCTGGGCCTTGTATCCAGCAGAGAACGGGCCTCAACTGGGCCGTTATCAGGCCCAGTCTTGAATAGGCCTCAGCCACCATGTTGGGCCATGAAGTGAGCACCACATCTAGAAGCTGGTGGGCCGCACACAAGATTGGATCTCAGTGGGCTGCACCACACACAAAACTATGGGTCGAACCCTGTGTAAACAGGTGGGCTGCACGTTATCAGTAGGTGGGCCGCACATGAGATTGGATCTCAGTGGGGTGCACCACACACAAATCAGTGGGCCGCACGTTATTAGTAGGTGGGCCATGCCCTGTATAAATCCAGGCCCAGTTTTTGGGCCACCTTTGGAACCACCAAGCTGGGCTAGATCAGGCCCAAGTTAGGCCCAATTCGGGCCTTAGCTAAGGCCAAACTCCAGGCCCAGTCGGGCCACTTTGTTGGGGCAAGTATTTGGTGGGCCTAGTCACCTTGATGCAGGCCCAAACCCCGTCATAATGAACCCTACAAGCCTCACACACTTTCAATGACTTAAGTACTTCAAAATACTTATCTAATGTAGGCTATTGAATCGGAAATGACAACCAGGGAATCATTTGCGCGATGCTGGGTCGAAAGACACTCACAGGAACTTGGGTCAAGGGACGTACTATAACTTTTCTGGTGATGACTTCTCCCCTTGAGCTTTCCATCTCTAAACTAAGCTAGGGGTAGCCTTTACTATAACGATGAATGATGACCCAGAAATGGCTAATCATTCGGGTAGTTACTTGAATGTGTGCCTTATAAATGATCTGAATATCTGAGTAGCTTATTTAAGTAGATCGACTAAAAATATTTGAATTGTTTACTTAGAAAAATGCCTTAAGAATTGATTTGAATACTTTCTTAGTATACCTAAACAATGCCTTAGGATTGGGTAGAGTACTCGAGTAGTTTACATATATTCATATGCCTTAGAATCTATTAAGTTCATTTGATTAGTTTACTTAAACATATGTCTTAAAGATTTACTAAATCACTTGAGTAGCCTACTTAATCACATGTCCTAGAACTTGTTAAACCACTCGTTTAGTTTACCTAATCGCATGTCTTGGAATTTATTAAACCAATTGTTAGGTTACTTGAACACATGTTTTAGAATAAATTAAATCATTTGATTAACTTGCCTAGACACATGCCATAGAATTGATAAGTTGTGATCATATGAATGCTAAGACTTGACTATTTAAGGGACACCTTAGAATCATATATGAGTTTTGCTTAACCTCGCTATTAAATCTCCATACCATCTTCTCTAAGTATTGTATTGATTTTAAGACACATGCAACTCAAAATCTCTCTAGGGAAACTTCCATTGAAGAGATTCCGTACTTAGGGTGTAACAGAATTGATTATAATAGAACTAGACCCTCAACATGGAGGTTATGGTTAGTGGCAGTTCAATTATGGGGCTTACCATCTACTATCTACCCGACTATGGAATGGCCCTTTCAACAATTGTTATTACTATTGCTTACTCGCAATTTAATCATACATACCATCTCATCTTGGTCGTCGTTTTAATGTTTTCAATACTTCATTCCTAGTCGGCATATAATGGTGGCCTCATACATGGAGAGTTGATTAGCCACATGTTGATGGGTTCTATACACACCTTAAGACGGTAGACTCATGGGCCGGGGATGGTGGTCATGGGACACTATGCCCAAGCCATTGGCCTACGCTGGGCTATAAGCTTCCCGTAGTGACCTTGAGTTTATTTAAACTGACTGATTGTAACTGGACTAATAATGGGTTGACTAATCATGCATACATGGCACAGACCAGCGTCTGTTACTAACGTACATGATGTACAATTGGCAATCGTTATGCGGTACGTGATGTGCTTCGCTAACTGCCAGCCTCTTTCCGACTGGATGAGCATTCCCAGGTCAATGATTGCATGGGTGACAAGCCTAATCTCCGCACGGATGAGCATCCCCTAGGTGATGATTGCATTCACGCATCCATGCATATAATAAGACTGCATTTACTATGTTATGGGTTGCCTGGATATTTTATGTTATTTATTGTCTAGGGCAGCGGTGTGTAATCTTAAGGAAAAATACACTGAGCTGGCCACTCGTTCATCAATGTTCAACTGCATAGATGATGCAAGTACAGGGGCCGATGGATATGCAGCGAACCCAGAGGCGGCTGCAATTGAGGAAGAACTCTATGATGAGTAGCCGCAACAGGAGGCGGCCGCTTACTTTGAGCTAAACCAGTAGATTAGCTATTTATGTTTATTTTAGTATACTTTGGAACTTAATTTTTGTATTTGGCACTCAGCTGAGTGGGTCAGGATATTATCCCCATTTTGGTCATATTTATGTTATACTTGATTTTCGTTTTCCATTAATTACCATTATTATTCTATTAACTCCTGAATTTTTGGAATATGAGTCGTATACTTAGGTCCTGAAAATCGGGGCGTTACATAAACCCTAATACGAATCAAGGATAGTAGACACAGAACTGCTACAATCGCCCTGGGCCTAGCAATCTGGATAAGGCCATTGACTAAATGGAGATATTCCATCTTCCCTAAATTTGCTAGATGAACGGACTTAATTAATTACTCTGCTAATATGAACACTCATCACATATCATTAGTCTAGGCAGTGGCGACTTGAGAGTTGTGGCTCGTGTTAAGGGAGTGTTGGTATTTGCGAATGTGATGTTGGAGATGCTTATGAGGGAGTTTTGGATTGTGAGAGCATGCATCATCTCATGACAGCATTCACGTGCATTAATAAAAGTATTTAGAAACTAGGTGTTTAAGTTTTTTTATTATTATTATTACACACACACACCCCCACACACTCACGCCATAATGGGATTTCACCACCTATGGATACTCGAACCCTTGACCGGGTGTTGAAACTCCTGAGAGTCTACCAACCGAGCAAGAGTAAGGATCCCAACTAGGTGTTTAAGTTGCTTCATCATTACTTATGCCAGTGGAATTGATAAAATGCGTAACTTAGAGTTAATAGAACCACTAAGTTGATTACTTACTCCCACTTTGAGACGGTGTTTTAAAATACCAACCAGACCCTATCATAGATGCAGGTACCATGGAGCCTGATACGTCAGAGGAGGTGCATGTGGACTCAGAGGAGGATCTTTTGTACTTCTAGTTGTTGGGCAGGCCGATGTAGGACACCTGTGGGACGTCGATGAGATCTTAGAGTTGACACATTTTATAAATTTTGGACTGCATATTTTGCTCAGCCGTAGTCTTGTACTCTAGATGGATATGCTTTACTATTAGATGATTTACTTGCATTAAAATTTACATTTATTTCACAGTATGTCACATAGTCTATTTTAATTCTATGATCTACTTAAATGTCAGGTGAAACGAATTATACAATCTCGCTTTCGCAAAGCATAAGTGGCACCTAGGATATCGGAAGTCGAGTATTCACCCAGCCCCCGAAATTCAAGGCACTACGAGTTGCAAAGCATAAGTGGCATCCGGGATATCGAAAGTTGAGTATTTACTTGACCCTCGAAATTCGGGACATTACAGTATGGCACGTTGCATTTACTCCCTAACGACATTAAGGATGTATTTTTATAGTATGGATATGGATGACGGATGAGTTTATTGACACTGAAAATTCTATTATAGCATATTGGGCGCTAAGAATATCAATGGGTGAAAAGCCATAAACCCTGTGTTACTAGTAAGATGCTCCAATACCTAAACTGAGTGGAAGCATAAGCACATAGGGGCCAAATATCAGTAGGCCGCGTCTCCCACTATATTAAGGTCGGTTGGAAGGGGGTGTGAGAGCTTTATGCTAGGTTGAATCTGATTAACTCTAAAATGAGTTCGTTATCGATGAGCTTAGTGGTTTTGACATACCACTCGCTTGGTTATGCATGCAATAAGCGACAGCTAGTGTCGAAATGTACAAGACCCTGATGATGTTTTAC